>JASDQU010504079.1:15645-34049 GCA_032191745.1 Picea mariana | reverse complement strand
GCCTACATCTTGGCCTCTCCTGAAGGCTATCCTCTCAAAGAACCTGTCAACAGGTTGTACTTAAAGAATTTTTATGCCTAAGCATAGCCCCCCTACCTTAGGTTTCTCTTTGTACACATTTGTAGAGTTTTTAGTCTTCTTTACTTCCACCACTCCTCATGTCTGATCTATCACCCGTGTCATTAACAGATGCATCATCCATCATCCTACCACATCAGTTACGCTGACGATGCCAACCGTTGGACCTAGAATCTCACTTCAGTTGCTTGGGCCCTCTATACCCCCTCACATATACTACTCCATTCCATTGGAATATTCTTAGGCCCGGCCACAAACAACTAAGTTGAATATGACATTGTCATTGGTCTCCTCATTGAGGCTAGTCACCGCCACATTCGTCACCTTAGAATTCTATTAGATTCCCAGCTTGTCATCCTGCAACTCAACAACGTGTATCATGTTCACAATCCTTGCCTCTTCTACAAATACCTGCAAGTTAGACTCCTATCTCGCAACTTTGATTCCATCACATTTACACATATTTCAAGAAACCTCGATCAAGTAGCATATCACATGGCTAACCTAGTATTAGATTGGCATTTATCACATTAAAAACATCATATACATAGCATGATACATTTGTCACAAGATATAAATAGACATCATAAATCATACACATAAAACACAAAGACATGCATGGTCACCAATATATCCACCATATATATCATAAAGGCCATAAATGTTTTACAAAAAATATATATACAACTTTTTGTAGGCTCATGAGTCCCATCATACCTATGAGTACAAAAATGGGTATCAAATACCCTATACAAAATCAGGCTCCCAAACTCGTAAATCTCAGCTCGGCACTCACGGTGCCCCTCGATCTCCCCCCCCAAGTCCCCTGTCATCAGGAGGTGCCCCACCAGTTGGGGGCCCTCTAGCTTCAGGAGTTAGTCGACTAGTCATAGCTTCCCATGCCATCGTCGCCCTGCAGATCAACACCCACCACTTTGTTGGTACTCCCACACACTGGTCCAAGACCTCGTCATCCTAGATGTGGGCCCATATGCCCTCTGGAACACCCTGAAGGACCCGCTCGAACCGTCAACACAGATCCTCTAATACGGCTGCAGCATCTCCCTGTGGCTCTTTAGACGGCCCAGCACTGTCATCATCTCAATGGTGCCTCTACCCAGCCCTTGCCTCTGCGGGCTCCTATCGATCCGGCTCCTAGACGACCTATGCCTCTTGACCTCGAGGTCCAACATCAACAAAACAACACAGATATAGTGTCATCATCCCTATACATGTCTAATCAACATTATCTACCAAAATCAAAAAGACAAATAACACACATACCTCTATGGTCCCACTCCTCCCCCAAAGGTAGTACCATGTCGGGGTCCTATGTGTAATCCATACCATCATATGGATACTGTAGAATCACCTATGGAATCTGCTGCCACACTCGAGCAAGTGTGTCCGTAAAATAATGGCCACCCTCCTCTCCTCCATGTCGCACCAAAACGTGCAACCACCACATCAATCGAGGCTCTCACTGCGATGTTGGTGCCAATAGAATCTAAGGGTGCAATAGAGGCATCCTCTCCAAGAACCAGGCCACCAAAATTGACCCGAACGTAAAATCACCGGAATTGACATGTCGACACTGATTCAGCTGGGACACCATCCGGGTGTGCATCAACACACCCCATGAAAATAGGTATTCATACAAGACCTCCTCCACTACCCTCAACTGACCTCATGTGATCCGTTGAGTGCCCAAGGATCCATAGATCCTCACCACCATGGTGGCTACGCACTCAGTCAGCAAGTCGTCGAGGGCCTCAATCCGCATGACCAAACCTAACATAGGGTTCAACCCGGAGCAATGTTGTGTCGCGATGGTCTCTCCTATCATCCCCTGGTAGATGGGGATCCACAACCAAAACCCTCCCCAAGAATGGGAGTCCTATCAAAAAATATATGTCCTCTACTATAGAGAAAGTCAGTTTCTCCCCCTATACCACAAAGTACTGCAGGTCAGTGCTCCACATATAGATCAGAAACTGGAGTAAAAACTCTTGCGACCGTATCAAAGGACAATCAAAAAACTTTAGCAAACCGCAGAATTCCAAATGTCTGCGTACTATTGGTTTCTCCCTCATATCCTCTCTCAATCAATCTTAGTCCCACTCTCACCAGTGAATCGACATCGTACTCAAGACTCTGTTGATCACCTGCATTCACCCAGAAACACCTGATCATCCATCAAAAATAATAAACATCAAAAATCATACACCCCTTAGCCTGCACACAGTGTGTGGTTTTCCCCCATACAGTTGTGCATCTATGCGCAACTATTTATCGAACAGTTGTGCACTAATGCACAGTTGTCACACCCATAGTCGTGCATGGGTGCACAGTTTTCCTTAAAACATGCACCCATCCAATGTGTGTCTGTCTGGTCACCCCACGCGCTCATATGTGTGGTTGTTACCTACATAGCCGCACATTATGCTCGGGGTTTCCCATCACAGTCGTGCATTCATGAATGTGCACCTATTCAGGGAAAACCTACACATAATGTGTGGGAAACCGAGTTCTACCATGGCACACATGCATGGGTATGCCCCCTTTTCCTGCACACTAGTGGGCACCTACCCTTAAAAACCCTTGTATGTCCCTCCGTACAGCCCCTACCTAACATCCATCCAATTCAAAAAATATAGAAAGATAAGGTCACTAACCTGTCTCTCACAGCTCCCAGATCGGTATCCCCATGCTCCCGTAATCTACAAATCACCTCAAAGCTCTCTCACTAGATCAACAATAGTCTCGGTGCAAATGTGGTGGCATTGTGGGCCCACCATCCATATATAGGCCCTTTTTTCCAAATTCCACATTTTGTTACAGGAGCCCAGAGCCTCCGTTTTTCGATCCATTCTTAGCCACAAGATCCTAATCCATCCATCTATATATTCACATTCCTCGGGTTATCATCTGCACTTTTCCCCAGAGAAGGATTTTTTTCATGCCACGTTCAAGTACGCATGCTCACTTTCAAGTTTTATCAAATAGTTGTTATATGATATTTATTATCAAATATTGTTCACGTTGGGTATTTGGTTTTTTGTGTGCAAGTACTTGTTTATCAAGCTTATAGCCCCTTCAGGTATATGTTTGACACTAGAATGTAATTACTCCCTCTGTAAACAATTGCATATCCCAGTCACACCCTCTAACATTTTCCTTTAGGGTCCCTACATTCGGATCTGCAGTATCTTTACCTCTGCCACATTTTGGTACTATCAATCGATAGCACTCTCCCCCATATGAGTTGTCTCATTCATAGTTCCCCTTGGCAACTTGACAGTCATGTTGATTTCACCCCCTAGGATTGGGAGTCCCACTAGTATTTTACATTTCTGAGAATGAACCCCATACTTCTTCTTATCATATTTCTAACCTTCCCAATGGACTCCCTAGGTCATATCATCCTACACTTGGTTCTATTGACTGCAACCTTGCAGTTCCATTAGCCCTCCATCGCATCCACCATTGGTTCTCCCATATGTAGATTGTCCTCCATCCATTTACCTAATACAAAAACCCACCCATGGGGCCCCCACCCTCCACCAGTTCTCTTTCACAAACTTGTGCTCTAAATAGGCCAAGCCATCTTTCACTAGGGCACATGTTTCTGTATCTGTATACTCAACCCAAATTATTCTTTATTTCTTTGGTAATTTTATAAATCCCTTGTTTCCAGCATATACATAGCTTTTTAGTCATCATCCACGATGGCCTTCTTTTACCTAGAAAAGCAACTCATGTCGCCCTTGGTTGGGGCATCCACCCTTTTTTCATATTGACATAGTTAACAAACCCTGAGTATCCCAAATCCATGTACCCACAATCTCTGAGTTTTCCCACTTTGTTATCCCCCGACACAGTTTAACCCCATGTCTAGTTGTCCCCTTGACACTAGATCTAGTTTTACAGTTGCTGCCAAACATCCCTCAACACCCCAACCAAGGGAAGTCTTGAGTCCCATGGCACCTTGACTTCATCCATGTTACCCATCAGTACCTGACATCATCTATGATTCATTGGATTTCAAGAATCCCTTTGCTTCTTGACATCGTGTCTCCCTTCATGTCGACCTTGGCACAGTTTCCAGAAGGGCGGAAGTATCTTGACTCTGATTACCTTTTCAATGAGGAGTCTCAGATGACACAGAGAGAGTCATCAATGCTTTTTTATTCCGTTGACCCCCATAACATTCGACTTCAGAAAACTCTCATGTGAAGGTGGATCTTACTATGCAACCATTGCATCTTTCCACACCAAGTGAAGACCTTTGAATTTGATAGGCCATCAATGCCTATGAGTTCTCGACACTTCTTACCTCTGTCCATTACTTGATTCATAGCTAGTTCACCATTCAGGACAATCATCTATCATTATCAACCGCCCTGAGGGCGCTGCAGTTATCTACATCATCATACATCTTCAGTTACAGTCCCACATTTTGGTTTCATGACACGAGCATGCGGCATGCCCGCCTCATTTGTATACAGATTTTATTTGTTTTTCTCTTCCTAGAGAAAGGTTTGGTTCCCACAGTTCTCCCTCTCCCTCCAACGGATCACTCTTGTAGTTCCTCTCTTCACTCTTCCTTACAATGGCACCATCAGCAAAAGACAAATTGATTTATTTCGGCTATACCTATGCTCCTAACCTCACACATCAGGGGGCATCTGTTATCATTGAAAAATTGTCCACGGCATTGCACACAATGGTTGAAGAAAGACATCAATTCCAGTAGCAATTAGTACACCTACAGCACCAAAAGACATAAAAAAAGGCATAAAACTATATACTTGGTTCAAAAATCAAAGTGCACAAATTCACCAAAGGAATCGCATGCACTGTGCGTAGAATGCACGGGCCAACACAGCCCTAATCACACATTGTGCGTAGAATGCGCAAGATGCACGACTGTCTACGAGAAAATCAGCACACTTCTCATGAAAGGCGCATTTATGAATCTTTTCAGCCTCTCAACCACTTCCATTCCAACCCTCAAAACTATTTGACACTCAGATTTGAACGAAATCTAGCTTGGAGTCTAGTCAAGAGCTAGGAAGTACCCTAAAAGGCCCCTTGTTCACACTATGAACCAGTTGTATCTTTCCATGAATGGACACTATAAATATGTTTCATGGGTGTTCTAGAAAAATAATAACTTCAAGGTATTGTTATGATGGAAGAATCCTTCTTGGAGAAACATTTTTTCTCTTTGAATCATTCAAGCACTATATCAAGGACCATTCCACACACCTCTTGAGAGGATTGGCATTGTATTTCTTCACCATTGTTACTTTCCATTGCACGAAGAGAAGATCTCTTTATTAGGTAACTTAAGAGCCCTCCCAAGGAGGAAGAGGGGATTCATAAGTCCTTGCCTTTCTTTACGGTTCTAGCCTATCAATATATTGATCCATTGGTAGTTATATGATTGTCATTTTTTTGTTTTTCATGGTTCTAGTTCTTGCAAACTTCTCTAACATTTGTTTTTTTTTTGTTTTTTTTTATATTTCCTTATTTCATGTGTATTTGGTTATCTAATCAACTCACAAACCTCTGTCTTGTTTAGCTAACTTAACTAGGCAAGTAAGTGTTGTGTTTTTTCTCACCCATGTGACAAAACCAACACAACAATTATAAATTTCAAATGATTGGTGGTTGGGGATAAACCTTCAAGTACTAAAGCTTCCAGGTGAACCTAACTTATGTGACAATATTCTTATGATGTGGCATGTGGAATATTTGGATTACCCTTCAACCCACCCAATGACACTTTCATGATGATCTATCTCTCAATATTTTGGGATAGCACAATTTTCGAGAAAGAGGATATACTTTCAATACCATCTCTGTCGGGGTTCTACCATTTCTAGGGTTTGTTAAAATCCAAATTATAAATTTCGATAATGTACCTTAAAGTATTTAAAACTATCCATTATCGGCAAGCAAATCCATGTTAAAAGGGAATATACTTTTGATACCTTGTCACTGAAGTATGCATCTATATTAGCATTGTTTATCTCCGACGAGATGACTCTGATGGGACCACATGTTTCAACATCTACACTCCTATCATATTTTCACACAAACCCAAATAGGACATGGGAATATTCTTTGATCCCCTTTCCTTCGAAGCACAAAATTACACACGAACCTTCCTTGTCCAATGGAAATTACTCCAATAGCCACATTTTCAAATCTTCACCTCCCCTACGATTCTAATATACATATTTTAACAATCTCCCCTCTCAAATTGCATTAATGGTAGAGGTAATGCTCTAATTTTTTAAACGATCACCATACACTAGTGATTTATTACACAGTTAAAGTGATTTAATGCATATGAAATGACCCTAAACCCTCATTTTTCACTATATCTTCCTCTGTAAGTTGGTGAAGTGATCTGCCTTGTTTTGATTAGCTCAGTAACACTCTGTAACCATATTTTTTCGCTGAATCGTAGGTATTATGATTTTTCTAAAATTAATTGTCTCTTTACAATCACCTCATTATTTTCTTTCGATTAATTTATGTTTTAACTTGGTTTATACAAGACACGAACAACATTTCACCATGGCAAGTCAGAACACTAGGAGATCCATGGGATTTGTGTACTTTCAATCAACCTCCACACCTAAAAAATATTCTCACCATACAGAGGTTCTGGTAAAAGATACTACCCATCACACTAGTAAATACCAAAGCCTTAGATACAACGATATTTATAGGATTTTCAATACTGGAGATTTTTCTACAGAAGACGAAAACCTAGAAATATACTAGAACATACAGAAACATGCCATTCATCTAGTAGTTTCTTGGTTATCCTTATTTCCTTACAACGAAGCATTCCAGTGGTGCATTAAGCAGTTTGACCTGAACACTACAACCATGACAAGAAATCATGGAAGGAAAATAGTATCTATGAGGCAAGAGGATATCAGCGTGAGATACCACCTACTCCCACTTGCATGTGCTCTCAATGAGCCATTCTTAAAAGGTTTCTCTCAAAGCTATAAAGGTCCAGCTAAATTAATAAAATATTGGTGGGTAGATGAGGACAAGACTCTCAAGCAGGGACAGAAGATAGTCCCCGCACAGGAATTGAAAGCACCATATAAAATGTTGGTCTTTATGTTGAACCGGTTATATGGAAAATAAAAAAAGCATACATTTTCAGATAGATTGGCTACCCTTGGCCCATACCATCGTTAAAATAGGGCAAGTTTTCAATTGGGTATATATCTTGGCTTTCAACATATGTCTCCACACGAAAAATATTCTAGGTATGAGAAATCCCTACTTTTGTATGTTAGCCTGCTTGATTGATGCCATTTGTTCCTCTTTGCAATTTATTGATCTCGGGTGGAACTAGGACCCAGACCTACCCCCTTTGAACGAGTATTGCTCTAAATTATGGAACATAAATTACAAAAGGTATTTTTATGATATATGTAACTAATTTCTCTCCCCTATTTATACCATGATTTATGATTTCCCAAGGCACATAATCTCTAATGAATCTAGGATTGGAATGAAAGGGGAAGCAAACTGGTATCTGGGAAAATGCTACTCGTACATCAGGGTGTATGGTACCACTAGGCCCCCACATATTTTATCGTACTTTGTCCCACATTGTATTCTAATGATAGAAATGGCCTACCAAAGCATGGGAATAGGGGTTACCTCTCTTCTCTTTAGCAATAGAAAAAAACTATGGCATTTGTTTCCCATCCACATAGGAAATTACACCCTATCTAACGGCCCCTGTGCTGGAAAAGAAGAAGAAGCCCTAAACCATGTATACCTATTCCTTGGAGAGACAAAAGGTCATGACCCACATGAACTTGCAGTTGGCCATGTCAAATATGTAGGTCTCACCCATCCTGATATACATGTGGTTGATTTTGAGGAATACAAGCTCAAAAGAGTTATTTTCTATGAACAAGTTTTAAAAAAACTACCTAATGATGTTGCCAAACAAGAGATGGAATATGAGCAAGAAGAAATGAAGAAGATTACACTGGAATAGTTTCAAAGAATGAAGCAAGAAGAGAAAAATAAATTGAACACCAAAGAACAATAAAATATTAAAAGGGCAGGAGAGTTTGATAAAAAGAGACTATGAGTTGAGGAAGAGTACCAAAGAAAATAGGATGAGGAAGAAATAATAAGAAGGGAAAATGATGTCAAATATGAGAAGGAGGCCCTTCAATGGGAGAAATATAAAGAAGAGGATAAAATATTGGATGGTGAGGTAGAAGCTAGAAGACTGGATGATGAATTAGAGGCCAAACGATGAGCTGAAGAGACTGAGGCTAGAAGAAAAGTACAGGAGAAACTGAAATAACGAAAAATCACAAGAATTGAGCAAAACCCCAGGCAGCCCATCAACTCCCAATCTTGGCATGGTGAACATTTCACCCCTGGAATACACTCCCCTCAATGCCATCCCATGTGACTTTTCCTTCTCTTCACAAATTTTTAGTTTTGAAGGTATTGTAGTGGCCATTGGACACTACTACTATGATGACAGAACAAAGAACATTGAAAAGAGGCCAAACAAGAGGAAAAGGGGAGAATCTACCAAGTTTGGATCATCTACAGGGAGGGTCGTAGAATGGAATGTTGGGCCTGACCTAGAAGAGAATGTTGTGCAAGTGGCTTCTGCCCTCCACGCATTTTCAAGATTAAATGCCTCATATGTTCTTGAATTTACCAACACCTTAGGTACATCCTGAACCAGATTTATAGATTTGGAGAAAGAATTGAAAAATGTGAAGGATGATCTCACTTCAGAATTCAAGAGAGACACAAGGGTGCATGATACCCTCAACACAGAAAATCTAAACAAAGCATTGCAAGTACATAAGGATGAGATGAATGCAGAATTTAAAGAAGGACACATGCAAAATGGGACACCATGCTAAAGAATTAGAATCTGTAAAGATGAAACTTTGTGATGAGATAGAACAGATTAAAATGGAACACGTTGGAGAAGCTACCAAGTTGCAAACAGATTTGACTCAATCTAAAGGATTCATGGAGCAACAAAAGTACCAAATCCTGGGGTTAGAAAAAGAGAAGAATAAACTTGAAAAGGCACTGGAAGCAAGTAAGGAATCAACTCTAGCTATAGAAATTGTCAAAGCTAAGGCATTAGAGTTGAATGAGAAATTTAAATTCGAGTAGAAGGAATTTCTATGTCTGCTCAACGATATATGGACTAATCAAGATGATCAACTAAGGTTGCAAGATAGAATGACTTAAATTCAAGGACAATACGAGGAGCCAAATGATTCCTTTGATAATAATATCAGTTGGCAAGAAATGTACAAAGATCCCCCAACTAGATTGTCATTGTATTCTAGGAAAGAAAAACTTAGATATCATGTCTTCTTTGATACTTGGAAATCGTTATTAAAATACATTCAAGTCTTTCAAGAAACAACAATTAGCACCTGCAAGAAGTTATGGAATATTTTGGATGGTCTCATGGAGGAATTAAGAATGCAATTGATGTCCCCCATTGATAAGGTAGCACCTGCCACAACAAGAATAGTTGAGGTGGAGAACTACAGGGAAGCTAGCAAAGTAAATATTGAAAATTTGACTCAAATAAAAAAGGAATTTCTAGAAGAACACCTATTGAAACATGTCAGGCTCATCAACATGACTCGGGACTTTGTAAAATGCACAGCATAGGAGATAAAACAAGAATTTTCTACTAAAGTTTGCGATGGAGAATTAGACATACAAAAAATGCAATCAGGAAAACTAGAAGACATCATGAAAGATTATTCCCTCTAGGAAGAATATCAAGACCTAATGCAGAGGTAGAGTAGCTCGTAACGATATATTTTTTTTAATTGATCTAGATGTCCCATTCTCTTTATGTTGTAATTCTATTTTGAATAGGAATGCGAAGAGTTGTTTTTGAAAACCTCCCTCTGCTCATGATTGGGCCACAAGAATTTAAGTAGTCACTCAAAAAACTATAAAAAGGAGGATTGTCCATGAAAAAGGGATTTTTGTTTTCGAATTGTAGTTGAACAGTGTTATTACTGATATTTAATTTGAACCATAGAAATTTTGAARATCTTCATGYGAATATGTATGAATGAGATTTTTCTGTTTATGCATGTTTATTTATGTGATGTGTGAATGTTCATCGTATAAGCTACTTCTAGACTAATTTTTTATATGTCTACAGTTGCCATGATTTTTAAATATAAGTGCAGYGACAATGTTATTAGTCGGTGAATCAATTGTTTGTTTCSATCTCATTATATTGTTAAGCCTTCATGTTCTTGCCTTATGAATTATTTYGATGTAAGTAACATGAATATTTAACTGCACTTATCCCTTTTAGTTTTCTCTTGATCAAGATAGGATGGAAYAAAATATAATAGAAGTGCATATTAGGACAGCAAATAATCCTTTTAGTCTAGAATTAGTTCTTCAAAGTTTGTATTTATCTAAGAACTTTCATTTCTCATATTCATATTTAGATAGTAAAGTAGTTAAACCAGTAACCATGCCAACAATCTGGTCATAAATGCTATTCCAAATGAGAGTGGTCCTAATTGGGACCTGCCATCAGGGATTTTCATTAACCTACTTGAACGGATCATTTTGGCCCATCAACAAAAATGGCACTAGAAGGAGGGCCATAGAACTGAATGGCTACAAACAAAATCACAAACCCTTCATATTATATTCTACAAGTAGACACTTTCTTGTCCAGTGATTCCCATCAATTTCATTTTGTGCACAGTTCCCTTCCCACATCGTATATTGTACCAGCTCATGCCAGTACTTAGTGTGCTTCCACTCATTCTGAATCCACATTTTCCTCCCCACAACCTCATATAATAACCCTCCCATAGGTTGATACCATTCTCAGGAAGTCCCGAGAGTAAGTGAACCGTGCCCTAACTAGACAGTTGAGAAGACATACAGGACAGCTCCACGTTGACTATTCAGTACCTCAATTTCAAGGGAATCCTCGAAGCCAAGATCCACTCTTTAATGACCATTTAGAATATCAAAAAAATCCTATTGTTAGACCCCTGAATATCACCTATCTCAAGATACATCATATTTTTTAGAGACTTCTTATTTTGACCTTGAACGTTACTTACTGGTTGGTGGTGTCGGTGGTAGACCTCCTGAATCCCCACCTTATACACCAAGAAACAAATTGAAAGAGGACTCTGAGGAAGAAGAGGAAAATTAAAGTGAACTAGAAAACAACCCACTTCAGATAATATTGTGAATCAAAACCCCCCTCCCTATCAGCCTTCGATGGTTCCTGATGAAATCACCATACCTGGGGTTCTGCATGACATGGCTAGGAATCCGGAGAAATTTTTTCCAAAGTTTGATCCTGATAGAAAATATTTAGTTGAACACCACGTTAAAAAAATCTTTCTTTCTGTAAGACTCCAAAGCATTCAGCATGAAGACGTCGTTTGTTGGTTGTTCCCTATTACATTTGAGAATAGAGCTTCAACATGGTTCTTCTCTTTATAAGAAGACTCCATTACTAGCTGGATGACCTTTGAAACTATTTTTCTTATAAAATTTGGGGAAAATAAGATGCTAGCGACTTTAGTCCTATAACTGTCAAGGGTTAAAATGGATTCTAAGGAATTAATCAATGATTACAATCAACGCTTCCTTACCCTATTGAAATGCATCCCACAAGCCTCTAAACTTGTTGAAGACGTTGTCATTTAATTCTATACCTATGTTTTACCCATGTCCATGGTGATGTTTGTTAAGAATTCTAAGAAATCCACCCTCGAAGAAGCCTTCCAAGAATCCCTTAAATTTGAAAAGAACATGTTGAGTATAAGGAAACCCTCGGGCAGAATCATATAAAGACAAAGGTAAATCCAAAGAAATTGTGTCCAAACCCTCTAAAGAGAAGAAGAATTTTGATTCTATGGATATGGAAGCTCTCCATAGAATCGTTAAGAAAATATCCAATGAACTAATGGATTTAAAAAAGAATGATGGAGAAGGATCTTCAAGCTCGAAAAGAAAAATTGTATTTCCTCCCAAGAAAGATAAGAGTACTCCTCTAACCAATAAAACCAACCCTTCTCGGGAATATGGAATTAGCATGGAAGACACGGTTCAAGCCCTACATACTTGGGCAATAGAAAATATGCTTGAGGTCAAGGATGAAGGAGAAGAAAATCAAGAGCGACAAGAACAGTCTCAGGAGTCTCAAGAAACTGAAAAATACCAATTGAATTCATTTTGGGATGTCTCTTATGGTGGAGAGGAATAAGAAACAGAGGAAATCCACTTATCCCAAAACATTGTAACTACCAGAAGTGCGAGAAAGAATACTTCATCTAACACTCCAAACTCTTCCAATCCACCTAAAACTACCACTTATGGTACTGATCAAACATCATCTCCTGCAAACATGACTACTCCTAATCTTCCTTAGAAAACACCCTCCAACCACAAAGCAACTGATCAAACACCTAAGATAAATGCTTCATTTGTTTCCAAAGAAAAATTGGAGTATGATTTCCTAGAATATTTGAAGAAAACCAAAGCCAGCATTTCCCTATTTGAACTTATGAAAATCCCTTGGATTCAAGAAAAATTTATTAAAACTCTGCAGGGAAAGACTTACATTGTCACCAAAGAAGTTAATGCAAGGACAAAGACAAGAACCACAAAAATAAGTCCATCCAACAATGATACCTCATCCAAGAGTCAAATGGCCACAAATGCATCCTTAACTGGACAAACTTCAAGATCTACTACCCCACCTTTCCCAATTACTTTCGAAATCTTTAATAGGAATGTTCATAATTGCATGGTAGACGTGGGAGCTTCTTCTGATGTAATTCCCCTATGTGAGAATCTTAATGTCAAACCTGAGGCATCTGATATTCAGATTATTCAGTTAGACAAAACTCCATTCAACGTGTTTGGGCAACTAAACAATGTTTTAATCAAGATGTCTGTTAATCCTAAAATTCATCAAACCATTGATATCATTGTACTAGACATACCTGATAATTATGGCATGATTTTGAGTAGAGATTGTATGTTATGTTGAATGGATATTTTGCTACTAACTGGTCACATCTATGGATTGCTTTCAATGGAAAACTTAATCATATCAGGATCGATATATAAGGGTACATGAAACATGTGGTTATTGATTTGAACTACCCAATTGAACTTGTGTTATTTAACAATTCAATTTTGGGAAATTATTCATACGATGCATTTTTGGGAATTACTCATCWGAAACATCTTCTTTCACATAATCAAATACACAATCTGAAATCCTTCATTCCACTCAGATTATTGAGCCAAACTGTAATATAGTAGATCATACTAACATTACTTCTATTGTACAACCTAACATAATTTCCAAGGAAAGATTAGAGATGCTAATTAAATCTACCAACCYCAATAATCCAAAAAAAAATGAAAACTTGAAATCAGATATTGAACCAAAAAAATGGGATCCTAATATGTGGATGTTATTCTTTGATGGATCCAAATATTTAGAAGGTGMGGGTGTTGGCTGCATACTCAAATATCCTAAAAGATGGAAAAAATTAGGTGTGTGCATACTCAAAATCCAATGCACCAACAATACAGCTGAATATGAAGCTTTTCTACAAGGATTGAAAAGGRAAGTATATTTGGAAGCAAATAAAATCAAGGTATTTGGTGATTCTTAAATAGTCATAAGACAGGTAAGGAATACCATTCATTGTATTTCAAGTCATCTTAAGAATTACCAGCTAGAGGTATGGGAACTAATCAAATCTTTTTATGCATTTAATATCAGTTTTATTCCTCGTTCATTGAACTATGATGTTGACCTATTAGCTAATGTTGCATCTAGATTAATACTCATATATGGACTAGTGCCTGATACTTTTTTTGTTGAACTTTTGTATACAATTTCAATCATTGACAATGTGACTAGATGGAGAGTCTTCGACGAAGATCAATAGATTATCAACTTCCTACACCTCAAAGACACATTCAAAGACTCTATTATAGATGAAGGTCAACATGATCAAATTATGAACTTTGATACTACTGAATCAAGCTCAACAAAGAAATAAATCCGGTTCAACCAACAACATCCCCAAGAATGTAGTGAGGTTGGAGAGACTTTATGATCTCTAGGATAAGTTCAAGAAAGAAAAAAACTGCAAATCCAACAACTCATCCATGTAGTTTGAAGTGGTAAATCTGGGAACAGACACTACACCTTAAAATATTAATCTGGGAAATAATTGTTCTCCTAACAAAAGACAATGTTTCATCAAATTGTTCAAAGAATATAAAGAGATATTTTCCTAGTACATATGAATACCTCAAGACTTATGACACCAAGATCATACAACACATCATTCCAATGAATCCTTAAATAAAACATTTTCAAAAAAACATGAGGAAGATGCATTCTATCCTTGATCCACGAGTCAAAGAAGAGTTGAACAAGTTGCTAGTTGCTAAGATTATATTTCTAATCATACATACTCTGTGGATTTCTAAAATGGTACCATTTGGAAAAAATAATGGAGATATAAGGTTGTGTATTGATTTTAGGAACTTGAACAGAGCCTCTAAGAAAGACAATTATCCAGTGCCCCCTATGGAGAAAATATTGCACCATGTATCTAGTTCTGAAATGATCTCATTAATAGATGGATTTTTTTTGTTACAATCAAGTTCTAGTTTCTCATGATGACCAATTGAAAACTACTTTTCGAACCAAATGGGGAACCTATGCATATAGAAAAATGCCATTCGGTATGATCAACACTAGGGAAACTTTATATAGAGCAATGGACATTGCTTTTAGAGGCCTAATTGGGGATTGTGTAGTGGTCTATTTTTATGATGTTACTGTATTCTCCAAATATAAGAAAGACCACATAGACCATTTAAGAAGAGTATTCAACCATTGTAGGAGATATGGTATATCCCTCAATCCTAAAAAATCTATTTTTGCAATTGATGAAGGCAAACAAACATGACATGAAAATTGAACCTGAAAGAACTAAAGCTATAACTAAAATTACTCCCCCCATAATAAAAAACCCATGCAGCCTTTCATGGGGAAAATATTTTTTGTCAAAATATTTGTCCCTAGCTTTCTTGAGACAGTGAAACCCCTTAAAGAGATGATAAAAAAGAACGTTGAATTCAAATGGGGACCTAGAGAAAAGGATTATTTCGACAAAATAAAATATGAAATAGCACAAGCTCATGCACTATTAAGCCTAGATTTTAATCTAGAATTTATTCTCTACACTTTTTCTTTGGACATTACATTTGCAATTGTTCTAACTCAGAATAGCCAAGAAGGTGATGAATTCCACGTGGCTTTTATGAGTTCAAGTTTAGAAGGAGCATAATTGAATTACTCATAAGTGGACAAGTAGGCCTATGTTGTATTCAAAGTTGTAAAACATTTAATGCCTTACTTGATCAAATCAAAGACTAAGGTCACTGTCCCTTAACCCGTTGTAAGAATTCTCTTGGTGTGGAAGGATACGGGAGAGAAAAGAGCTAACTAGAAAACATAATTACAAGAATATGATCTGGAATCTTCCAAAATTGTCAAGGGGCAGGGGTTATGTAAACCAACTGCAGAATCAACAAGCAATGAACTACAGGAAGATGCATTGTATCAAGACCAAGACCTTTTTGAAAGAGAATTTTGCTACATTCATGTTAATTTAGACCAATGGTACTATGAGATGAAATATCATTTGACCCATGGGTCAGCCCCACATTATTTGGAACCAAATAAGAAGAGAGATATTAGGCTCAAATCATCTCAATATAATCTCATTCAAGGGATATTATTCATAAAGAATTATGATGGTGTTTTACAGCGATGCCTTGAGAGGAGAGATGTAGAGAAGGTTTTATTTGAACTTCACGACAACCCAGTTTTTGGGAATTTTGGAGGTGACACTATTGCTCATAAGATCCTTAGAGCAGACTATTACTGGCATAAGTTGTTCAAGGATTCTCACACATATGCAAGGAAGTGTTAATAATGTCAAAGGTCATCTGGGGAAAAAAAGAGAGTTGCATTTCCCATGCATCATGTAATTATAGAGTTCCCTTTTCAACAATGGGGTCGGGACGTGTTTGGGAAAGTAACCCCAAATTGTCAGCTATAAAAATAGATCTCGACTATTATGGATTATTTCACCATATGAACCGAAGTAATTCCCTTAAAGATAATCAATGAGAACTAGGTGACATCGTTCCTTGAATCTCATAGTATCACTAGATTTGGAGTCCCTGAGTCCTTAGTTTTTTATAATGCCAAGTATTTTTATTCTCTAAAATTAACTGAATATGTTCTTCAACGAAACATTAAAGTTAAATATTTATCGAACCACTATCCACAAGGAAATGGACTAGTTGATTCGACTAATAAAAACCTAATGAAAATCCTCAAGAAAATTGACAATAGGTAATTCTCCCTTATTTCTAGTCTATGGACAAGAAGCAACTTTTCCTACCCACACCTTCCTACCCTCATTGCAACTTGCTCAATTTGTCCAAGATGAAGCATGCCCAGTAATGCAAGAAAGGTTGAATATGCTACTGGAACTAGAAGACGAAAGGGAAAAATCCAAAATGAGCTTAATACAACATCAAGAAATAATTAAAAAAATGGTTTGATAAATCATTCGTGGGAAATAAATATTTTCATAAGGGAGACATTGTTCTTAAATGGGACAAAGTGAATGAGCTAAAAGGAAAACATACAAAATTCCAAAAGTTATTGTTGGTCCCATTTCTAATTCATCGAAAAATTGGACTTGGGACTTTCAAACTTGGAACATTGGAGGGAGACGAGGAGGATCTCCCTGTCAATTGTCAAATTATCAAAAGATACTTCTCCTTATCACCTTTAGTGATAGATTCTTGTACATGTAGGATTTCTAAGCTTTACTTTTCCCATTTTACCATCGTTGTTTCAGTCAAGCTTTTCTTTATTTGTTTTCCATACCTTTGTTTGAAATTTCCTTTTGTCCTTCTTTCAGTTCGGAATAACTAGTTGTTCATCATCCCTGACCAATTATTCTCTTTCATAACATAAACCCAAGATTTTTTAATCAAGTTAATGCATTTCCCTATGAAAGTTCCTTTTCATTGCTGAAGTAATCAAGTTACCTTGTTATCATACTTATCTCGTTGATTGATGGTTGTACAGAAAGGAGGAACTTGTTTCCATGTGCTAAAAGGAAACTTTAGACCTGTAAACTCAATGTCTTTATGCAGTTCATAACATTTATCTTTAACCATGTGATCACTCTCATACTATGCATGTTTTAGACTCAAATTATGGAGAGGTCTTAGTTCAAGTGTCTTCTACAATATTCCAGTGATACTTTYCTGAATATCCAAGAAATCTAACATTTTTTACTCATATGGATGGACCCAGGAGGATAAATAACTAACTGAGACTATCATATCAAAGTAACTCTCATATCACCTCRCTTTATACTCACCCATGTTGCAAAAGCAATACATAAATTACATATCTAAAAGGGTGAATATTATAAGAAAAATCATCAAAAAGTTGAAAGAACTATTATCAGTGTGGGAAGTATAAGTAAACCCATCAGGGCTATGGACGCTCGCTGGCAGCGAGACCATGCTTATAAGATACAAAGGAAACTTCGTCGGCGCTATGAACTCTCGCTGGCAGCGAAGCAATGACGAGAAAGAGAGGTGAGGAAGACACTTTAGTCTATAAACAGTCAGGAAATACTCCTCTATCGTGTCTCTTCCTATATGATCATTGTGGATGTAAAAATGAATGAAGCATCCTTTAATTTTCATAGTAATTATCCAGAAGATCATTTGTAATAGGTCACCTTTCTATTTTGTTCTCAAGCTAGATGATGTGGAATTCATTATCTGTACACTATTAAAAAACGATTTAAA
This sequence comes from Picea mariana, assembly GCA_032191745.1. Taxonomy (NCBI): domain Eukaryota; kingdom Viridiplantae; phylum Streptophyta; class Pinopsida; order Pinales; family Pinaceae; genus Picea; species Picea mariana. The sequence continues at coordinate 15,971 of JASDQU010504079.1, read as the reverse complement.
AGGTCAAAAAAATTCCACTAATGGGTCTGAGTTGATTTCTTTTGGGATCAGATATAACTGGTTCTTCCCAGTAAGTCACCATTTGTTTTGGCTCCCCACAACAACCCATTTTAAAAAAATGGGTTCCCATGTTCTAAATGTTTTTACAAGGTACCATATCTCTACTCAGTTAGAAAGGTGTTGGAATAGAAATTTTGTCCCTCTTGCTTAGATGGTCCATGAAATTTTCATTTCAAGGCTATCCACAGATTGGAGTCAAATGATCACCTCTCATGCTGCACCACTTACACAATGAACTTCACACTCATGCATTTTTCACCTAAGTC
>JASDQU010504078.1:148969-192669 GCA_032191745.1 Picea mariana | reverse complement strand
ATGCTGACAGGTGGCGTGCTGTCGGAGTTTCGGGGTTCGGGGTTTTGTGTTGCATGAAACGCTCGGCACCACAACCTCCGATTTTCCGATAGGGAAATCTCCGATAGAGAAGAGTGTTGACCCTTGACCATCGGACTTTGGGACTTGGAAGGTCCTGTGCATGGTGCAACAGGGCTCGCGAACTCCCGACCGACGATTTCTCGATTTGCACAAGTAGGTGGGTCCAAGTCATTAAATATCGCGAGTAGCAAAATTCCCGACGGAAGAAGCTCCGAAGGCCGACGTTGGTTGATGTTAGTGTCTCAGTTAGGAATTAATTTGCTTATGATTAAAAAAATAATGTTTAGAAATTTTGGGCCGTTACACATAAGAAATTTTCTATATATCAGCGGCTTCATCTACTGGTTCAGGAATCTGTTGATCTCCCTAAGATAGAGTATTTCCTAGGCTTCCCTCTATATAGACATGTTCCATGGAAGGCTCTCTTAATTCCTTAGTAGGGAAGGTTCCTGTATGCTCTAGTGATTTTGCCTTCTACTGGTCCTTGTTGGTCGACAAAGCCTTTGTCCTAGTTAGGGAAGTAGGAAAATGATCGACATTAGCTGGGAGTTCGGTTGTTGGGATTCCGATTTTTGGCTGCCCCATTCCTTCTTCTTGTTAACCAACATACGAGTCATTCTTGGAACTGTAATTCTGAGGTCATGTTCCCAATTGATCAAGAAATACAGTGTCAAGATTGATCCTAGCTACCAGGCCACCTCCTTGAGGATTTTGAGTCACATCATCGAAAACTGGTGAAAATGTTTCTCTTAGTTCCTTCTCCTGTTTGATTGACACCGAGGTTATGTGCAAGGCCTATGACATTTACTCATCCTCATGTATCATGATTAAATCTATGAGGACAGTAAGCATACCCATCCCACTTGATGTTCTTGCTAACCTTAGCTGGGTTGTAGTAGTCACTGACGATATTTCCTGTGGTGACATAGGGTTGGGGTTTTCTTGATCAATGGTCTCCTCTAGAGGAATTCTCTTCGAGCCATTTAGCTCTTCCTCATGATTCTTTGTATCGGTCCAGGTAATCTGCAAGGATCCTATCAAAGGGTTAAATCGAGGATCTTCCCCTAACCTTTTCATAGCTCTTTAGGTTTCTTCTAGTAACAACATCCCCTACTTCTTGCCTCTGTTGCTTCTGAGGCTCTATTTTCTTCTCTTACCTTGAGGGCTTCTTGAGTTGTCTTCTCTATTGTCTCAACTTGTTCATCCATAGTAATTTATTTGAATTTGGACATATTAGGATTAGCCCTTCTATGAAACACTTTCTCCCAGTCCTGGGAGTCCTTGGTAATATTTCATCTTCGAAGCTATCATGAGCATATGGACAACATGAAGACACCTGCGACGCGTGCTAGAGTACCAGGCCTTGTGGATCATTCTTGTGAAAATGGCTTGTGGGAAAATGATACTCAAGATGAATCAATACCTCTTGTTTTTCATGTGCAATGTATTTTACCATGTAAAACCCAATATGAAAACCATAGGGTATGAAATCCCTCTTCTTGTCTTTTATCAAAGAGCAATTATAGCCTTACAGAATCGCCTGGTAACAAATTTATCCCAAAATGAGATGGTATGGGACATGAACAGGGAGTAGGTGTGGTGTGATAGAAGCCCCGAACACTCTGATATAAGTTCTTGTTTCTTCAAAATACCAGTGGCCCACTTTGGAAATCATCTTTTTGTCTATTGTTGAAAACCTTGGCATTGTTTTCTAAATATAATGAAGTGAACTCGGCCTATGAACTCATCACATATCAGGGCGTAAAATTTCTTGTATATATTTTCTCAAAAAATGATGAAATAAACATGCACAACTAACGCAATAACATCCCAGCTTAAATTCATACATGCGAAAATGTTTTTTGCACAGATTACATCCAACAGGTATGATGCCATGTGGAAAAATGGTGTTTCTCCATCCTTTGGTGTTCAGGCCTGTAGGATGTTTATGCTTAACTATTTGGAAATGATGGCTCCCCAATTGAAACTACTTCCGGAGATTGCCACGGTATATGCCAAGGGCATCCACACTTCTGAAAACTTAGAGAAATATTTTTTCCCATAAAATTGGGAGATTAAAGCCATTAAGTACATACAAGGCTCTTTCAGGTTTACCGTGTAGTAGCAGTTGTTGCTCCTATTTGGAAACTTCTTATCTTCTTTCCACCATGAGGCTAGTAACCTGCTAGTGTCATGGAACTCATAAAATATGACCACAAATTATGTATTTAGTCTCTCCTCTAGGTCTCTGATTTTGTAGTATTTTTTTACCTCTACTAGAAGAAATACACCAACACATTCGCCCTCCTCATTATTGAATTTTCATTTCATCGCATCTGTGTGGTCAATCATCCATCCTATATATGGTTTCAATGTAGGGAAAAAATGCGGTCCGACAGGCCACCATATATAGATATGATCACCTAATGTTTGGGGAAACCCAGTCATCCAATATCTTGACGTCCAAGTTGCTGTGAGGTGTAAAGTCTGGATAATATTCCTAATTGATTTTGTTAAAAAGATCTCCCTAATGTGGGAGAATTAGTTTAGATCCGGTTCTTACCTCTATGTCCCTGAACGATGGAGGCTGGGTGAACTGTTTCTTAGTGGAATTTCGGATGACTGACTCCATTTTTTAAACGAAATCAAGTTCTCTTGCGAAAACTGGTGTCAACCTTTCATCAATCTCCAATTCGTTAATCTTGGGAATTCTTGGTGATCATCTAGTTATCGTCTTTCTCAGAGGAATCTTCCTGCACAAAAACGAAATAATAAGCTGCAAGCCAACTGCGAGCCAACTGCGACAAGTGTTATTCGACGAAATCTCAAATGTAACCAATAAATACCATGCTTACCTCTTCCTCGTGGAAAATAAAATGAGATTAATGGTAATTGAAGCAACACAATGACTTGTTACCTCTTCTATTCTTTCTCTCTCTCCTTCGTCTGCTCGGGAGATCAACGATTTGCGAATGGAACACCATGCTTGGGCATAAATCTCATAAATTTAAAGCATACTTACCTTCTCGCATCGAGTCTTAAATTCCAAAGTACATATATGATCTATACAATCTATAACAGAANCCTCTTCTATTCTTTCTCTCTCTCCTTCGTCTGCTCGGGAGATCAACGATTTGCGAATGGAACACCATGCTTGGGCATAAATCTCATAAATTTAAAGCATACTTACCTTCTCGCATCGAGTCTTAAATTCCAAAGTACATATATGATCTATACAATCTATAATAGAATCCACACCATGCTTAGGAGTAAATGCAACGCAGGCTAGCGGCACAGAAGCATGTTATTTTAAATTCCATCGGCAAATTTAAATTTTGAAAGTTGGTCGGTGCGCGACATCGTGGTATCGACTTCTTGAAGTTCTTACTTGTCTAATAAATCACAAATCATGTCCTTTACATAGTTAAAGGTGTCTCCTCCAATTATCCGAGTGTTTTTTCGCACTCCAATGGACCTAGTATGATTGGTATCGGGGGTAGGTAGGATCTCAGATTGTCTAGGGTCGTCGGCGGATAGAGATTCGAACTAAACTAAAAAATTTGGTGTTCTAGCGATCTGTCAGTAGTTGATGAGTGCATTGACATCAATAGATTATCTTTAATGTTGTTTCATTGGTCCCCCTAGGTAAAAGTTTCGATGCAAATCCAAACCATCGTACAATGGCGACGTGGAAAAGAAACCGTGGAAGTACAGACATGACATGGGAAATATCAAAAGATGACGTGGGTGATGACTGAACAATATGGACTATCCACGCAGCAAAAGCATGTGATGGTTGATTTGACCTTTTTGGCATGAGAACGTTACTTTTCGGCGTCGATGATTTTTCTTAGGAATACATGTTTTGGTGCATTTTTTCTCCCATTTTTCCAATGTCATTGATATATCGACGATCGACGATTTTTTTTGCTATGTTGACGGTTTATCTTTTATATTTTGTTGATGTTGACGATACATCGACGATTTTTAGAAAAACATTCACAAGCCGAAATCACCGATTGACGCACCCCTTTTCCCAATTTGTCGATGCCAACAATACATTAACGATCGGAGATTATTCTTAAGAAATTATTTTCGCAGACCAGGATCATCTATTGACATGTGGATCTTTATAAAATAGATTTTAAGCTATGTGGAACTTAGTCTAATGCCACATTTACTTAGAAAAAAAATGTCAAACTATTCAATAGACTTCAGATCAAAATGCATGTAATCAACGATAAAAGAAAAAAAAATAGAAAAAACCATTGATCCCTACACAACTGAATCCAATCAGAAATGACAAAGTGGTATCCAAAATAAAAAATTCACAAAGACTTTTAGGGTGTGTTGAGTGCTCAAAAAATGGTGATTCTCTAGGAAAAAACATGATCTCTGCTTCTTCCTTCATGCTTAGCCTGTGCAAATTGGTTGAGAAACCATCTGAATTTATTATATTATTTCAACGAAACCTTTTTCTATCAATGTGTACACAATTTCCCAGGTTCATGAATCTGGATCCACCTGTGGGGTTTAGATTTTCCATCCCCTTTCATGTTAACCAAATCCACGTCTTTTCTAGACAAGAGTTGGGTAGGGCATCCATTAGCATGAGGCCATTTAACTATCATTCCTTTCTTATGGTGTTTCTCTACTGGCAGCGAGCGTTCATAGCCACGACGGAGTCACCCTGACATCATAGACCTTGCTTCTCTACCATCGAGCATCCATAGCCTCGGCGGAGTTATCTGCATACCCTCTCAGACTTTACAATCTTTTTATGAATCATATTTTTCTGGCATAAATACCAAGAGTGAGTTAGAGAGGAGGATATATTTTTTCTTTTACAAGGTGAAAGCGTTAAGTTGGAGCTTTCCCTAGATCTGTCCATAGGTACATGTGATTCTTTCCATATAGTTTTCTTTCTATTTATCTTTACCAAGCCACTAGGAAGATATTTCATCGCTTCCCCAGGTAGTATGCTTACAAAGACAAAAAAAATGATTTTGAACATTTTTGTTTTCCCAACGTATCTTATTTTGCATGTAAGTGTAGGTCAGGAGTAGAGCCTGCTTCACTGTATTTATTAAACTCAACCATTTATTTATAAAACACAACTTAATTAAAATAAAATAACAAGAAAAAGAAAGAAATGAAAAGGAGTTTGAAGATGGTCTTATCTAAACCCACACACTCATCTTGATCAACATGTATGCTAAAAAAAAGAAACGAAAGCTCAAACAAATCATCAAAATACACACGCATACACACACACATATTGAATGCTAAAACAAAGAAATGAAAACTCAAACAAAGAATCAAAATACACACACACGCACACACACACACACACACACACACACACACACATATTAGGAGAAGTATTTTTTTAATGTCTGTCCATTCACCGGGAGGGTGTCGAATCCCCCCCTCGAATTCTACAATTGGTATGTTCCTGCCCCGATATTCTTGGCCACCTGAAAAAGGTCTGAGCAATAGATTTTGTAACTTTGAGTGTTTTCCATTGGACTCGTTTTCTTTATCCCACTTCATGACTAGGTCTCCTACTTCAAAATTGTTTTCTTTGGCATTATGTTTGTCGAACCTTTTTTTAACTACCAGTTGATGAGAAGTGAACTTAACTTTATCCTTTTCTCTTTCTTCATCCACCATGAGAAGGGTATCAATCCTTTGCTATAGAGCGGATGAGGTCTAACCTCTTGATTTCTGGGAAAGATGTAAATATAGAAGATACAATCTTTTTGGTATAATGGATTCTTTCCCATATACCAGAAAGTAGAGAGAGTTTCATATGGATTCTTTAGTCATTACTCTATCGGCCCATAGGGAGTTATGAATAAAAGTATGACAATTCTTCTGATTTTCAACAACTATTCTTTTTAAAATTCTCACTAGGTTTTTATTAGTTGACTCTGCTATCCCATTCCCTTGCATATAGTAGTTTGCAAAATATCTTATTATGATCCCCTTATCAAGGGAGAATTTTTTCAAGCGTGTGGAAGAAAAGTAGGCAGCATTGTCAAAAATGAGGACATAGGGCATCCCAAGCCTTGTTATTAACTACTTTTCTAAAAATTGGACCACTACCTTTTCATTAATGTGCATGAGAGGGATAGCCTCCATCCATCTCATTAAATAATCTGTAGCAGTCAAGATATATATATGTTGTTTCAAAGAATTGGGAGTAATTTCTCCTATGACATCTATTCCCCATTGCTCAAATGGTATGGATATGGTGACTGACTGGAGTGGAATAGCTATCATATTTTCCCTACCAGTGCTTAGTTGACAAGATTTAAATTTCCTGGCATATGCATGAGTGTCCTTGAACAAAGTAGGCCAATAATAACCAACCCTTAATATTTTGTGAGCCGTGGTTTCTCCCGCAAAATTTCCACATGTTGGGTCATCATGGATTTCTCTCAGTACCTTTTCTGCATCACAACGTTCAAGAAATATAAGGAGTAATCCATCATATCTTACGCGGAAAAGCACATAATTTATGAGGCGATATTGAGAAGACTTTAACCTGAGAGCTTTCCTTTCTCTAGGGTTTAGTTTTTCTAGACAGGTTTCATGGTGTAGGAGATAATACATGTTTCTGTACCAGGATGCTTTCCTGGGAGGAATGTATAAGGCTTCACTGCACCATAATGAAAACTCATTTTCCCAACTAGAGTCTTTTGCGTTGATCAGATCTTGGGCCTCTGCAACCAGTTTACAAAATCCTTCACTCTTGATTATTTTGGCAGTTTTTATGTCTTGATCAAATTCCTGAATGAATGTCATACAATTTCCCCTTCTTTCTCCCATCTCTTGTTGTGTAAAGAAATATCTGACCGCAGGGTGAGGAACTATGACTTTATTGTGATTCTTCAGGATAGAAGATCTGAAATGTTGGACAACTTTAGAAATTGTGTAAGCCTGTTTGTCTATATTCAGATAGATCATTTCATCTCCTTGAAGGTTAGTTCTCATAAATGACATCCGTGCCTCATTGTTTTCATCATCCATCTGGGTAAGTACCACAACCAAGGATTGGTCAGAAGAAAATGTATAAAGGAAAAAATATTTACTGAAATTAGGGCTTCGTAGCACTGATGCTTGGGATATTGCAGTTTTGATGTTATTGAAAGATCCTTTTCTTTCTTCATCCCATTTAAACTGTGCATCTTTGCGAATCATTTTTGTAAAGGTTTGACAGTTTCAACGAAGTCACGAGTAAAGTTTCTCACAAAGTTGTTTTTCCCAAAGAAGGATTGCATGGCCCTTTTATTGTGCGGCAAGGGGAGTTCAGCTATTGCTTTTATCTGCTCAAGGTCGATGCTAATTCCTCCTTGAGATATGATATGACCTAATAATTTCCCTTCCTCTATACCAAATATGGTTTTCTTAGGGTTCAAAGATATTCCATATTTACTACACCTTTCAAATATTAGAGTCAAATGTTGAATGTGGTCTTCCTTATTTTTTGAGTATACCGTTACATAATCTAAATAGACTGCCACACACTTCTTAATCAATACCCAAAAATATACATCCATGGCCCTCTAGAAGGTCTCCCTTGCATAAATCAGCCCAAAGGGCATGCGTTTATAAGCAAAGGTTCCCAACTTGGTTCGAAAAGTAGTTTTTAATCGATCATCTTTTGAAACCAGGACTTGGTTATATCCCGAGAGACCGTCTAGGAGAGAAAAAAGTTTAGAGCCAGTTACTATCTGTAGGAGTTGTTCCATGGGTGGTGTTGAAAAATACATATTTTTCTAAACTTTAGACTTAAATAAGTTTCATTCTTGTTTAAATAAGGAAAAACACGCACTTGGATACCACCATTGATAAAGTCTTCAATTAATCCAATGATCTAAAATCCTTAAAAGTTATGGAGCCGCACATTCGTTAAAAATTCAAATCGCTAAAGACAGTCTTCAAAGTGTCAGGATTCAAGATTTTGCGATACTAACAATCAGACATATAAATAACCCCAAAGTCCCGATTTACAAAGTTGTGAAACTAGCTTAAGTTAAACTGGGTTAATTAAATGATTAAAAATGATTAACGACAATTAAACCTTATCGCAATGTCATGTTTCGGGAATACTACCTCAAATGACAACTTAAAGTCCCAATACCCGAAGACGCAAAACCCTTAATTAATCGCGATTATTTAAAGAAATTAAACATGATTACTATTTATTAATCAATCGCGATTTCGCAAGTCGGGGATCATAGCTTGAAATGAAATAAGATAACCCAGGACCTGAAACCCCGAAATGGATTAAGGTTAAACATAATTAATTAACAATATAAACTCAATTTATTAACAAAATAAAACATTCTTATCTAACCGTTGAGTTTTTGTCGTTTTTGCGATACGGGTGATTTCAAATTTCATTTATACTTTTTCGATCAGGGAATATTGACTATTAATGACATTAAATGGCTAGCCTAGGGAAATGATATCGAATAAGATCCTTCTTTAACACAAAAATATTTTTATTAAAAGAATTTAACGCATTGTCAGTGAAGGTATATGCAAATCGATGCGTTTAAGGCAAGAAAGGTTTTTCATTTTTAATTACATTTGCATTTTGGCAGAACTTGCTTAGAAAGAAACTCAGTCCTATGCATTTTCTTTGACAAATAACAGGTTTCTGAGAACTACTACAATGCCACCACGAAAAGTAATTAAAAAAATTGGTGAAAGTTTAGGCCAGAGATAAGAGGTTATCTCTGACACCTCGCCCAGAAGCATAGACACAATTAAAAACTGGACGCATTTATTCAACATCCTATAGTACGAACTGGTAAACTATCTAGATGATTCAAATGACAATGAAAATGAAGACTTATCTATGAAATACAAGATAATTTCTAGTTAGAGCTACATAAGGTAGCAACAAGGTCAAGGATTTTACCCTACAATGATATGATTGGATGGGCACTGGATCATGTGGATATCCCAACCAGAACTATATTCAATTCTCAGAAGGTAGTTGTTGGGTCATTTCGGCCAGAACACATACACGTGATGTATAAACTGTCTCCAACACCAAACTTCATTTACAATGCTAGTTCCCTAGTGAATTTTAACAAGAAGGAGTGTGATCAATATGGAAAAATCCTTTCTAACTTGATCAAGGACTGGTGTTCACGCCCCGAAAATTTTAGAGCCGACTCTCATGGCATATACACAATCTCATCTCTAGAACCGCAATTCATGTATATAGCCATGCTGATGTGTAGACTCTATGGAAAAGAGAACACAACTCATTTATTTCTACCATGGGTACCCATTATACACACAATAGCTGAAGGTTATTCTTTCGACTGGGCCAAGATATTGTTAGACAGTCTGGCTAGTGAAATTACAGAATTCCAGACACTAAAAGCCAAGGAGAAATCAACTTCATTCTTCATGTCATCTTATATTATGGATGCTATCTGTTTCATGATGCCTTTCCCACTGATGTGCTGGAGCTAGACTCCAAATAGTGCAAAAACAATTCATATTTATTATTCGAAACTTTGGGAAGACAAGGTGAAAGATTTCTTCTATGAAATCTGTAACTAGGTAGTGGTGTCAATGCACACTGCTATATTTGGTTACCCACCTCCTAGAATTTCAGACAAAATTGTGGCTAACCTCGACAGAGTGGAAGACTGGTACATTGAGGAACACTTCTCCTATATCAGGGTTTTTGGCTGTTCAGTTCCTCTATATGCTTTGCTGCAATTTTTACCAAACCAACTAGTGTGCCACGAGGTCGCACAACAAACAATACTCGGTGGGATTAGCAAAGAGCTCAAAGCGGTACAGAAAAAGGTATGGTAATCTTTTCCCTTACATATTGGTGCATTTTCTTTATTGGATTTCAGCCACTCCAAAGTGGAGGCAATGGCCTTGGAAGAAATAAAGCTGGTCAACATTGAATTCAAGAAGCACGACCTACAGAAGGTCATGGGTAACCACATGGCCAGTTGCAATTTGAAAAGGTATGAACACAAGGATTCTCCTCAAGAAACGATTTATTGAGGATCGAGATCTTATCCGAAGGTCTTAGGTCAGGTTAGAGACCTGTCACCCGATAAAATGATTGAATTCTACAACTTCCAGAGGCCCCGAAGAAGTAGCCTCCCTAAAATGTTACAAGGAGGAGCCTCGACGTCTCCAGCTGCACAACAAGAGGAGACCCAAAGTCAAGAAGCCGTAACCTCTAGAGAACAAGAAACCTGGGAAAACTTAGAGAAAATTAAGGTCTCGACTCAGAAAAAAGATACCTCGGTGACAGATGTATAAGGTGATTGGGCCAAAGATCAAGCAAAGATACTAACAAAAAAAGGAGAAGATAGACCATTGTCTACACCAGATAAATCAACTATAGATGCGACTAGAAAACAACCATACACATAAATCAGTAGCCCCATTCAGTTTATCACACCTTTACAGTTCACCAGAGGGAACCCCAATGCAGAGGTAATATTCATAGAATATCTCACGCCAATTCCTATGGAAGAGATACCTCCTTCCGATTTCTTTTTCAACAAGAAAAGGAAAGTTGTGGTGAAGAGAGAAATGCACCAAATGGAAGGTACATCGGTCAAAAGACATAGAATACTAATTAATGGAGAAACTTTAGAAGAGATAGAGTTCATTGAAGAAGTAACAAGTTCATTGGGGGCTTATGAAACAACCAACCAGTTTTCAGTTGGAACTTTAAAATAACCGTTGAAGCAAAACGACCTGGTAATAAACCAATTACAAAACCAAATAAATATTGTAGAAGAAGTCGTCAGAAGCGAGGTCAACAAGGGCTTCGAGTAGATGAGAGCTAGCGACAAACAAGAAATTAAGTAGCTTAAATCCAACCTGGAGGAGATGCATAAGAATGTGCAAGTGAGCGAAGGAAAGGTCATCCAACATGATGAGTTGGTAAAACAATTACAGGCCAAAGTTAGTTCCACTGAGAACATGGTTGTGGATCTAGCAGTGTTTTGAGCTCATGCATTGGAAGTGCGAAAGAAATTGGAAGTATCATAACAAAGCCTTTTTACTAAGGTATAAATCATTCAAAATCAGTTTTGGGTGGTGAACCAATCATTGGATAATATTTATTTCAGAGAGAGAGAGGCTACTACAACTAGAACCACTTTTCAAGAAGCAGTTGTATCATCAACTAGAGAAGGAATGTCTGTAGTTCCCAGGTTGTCTATTTCAGAGGAGATCAGAGGTGATATAATATTAAAGACCTGGGAAGCCAATATAGTCAAAAGTAAAATAACAGCTAAAGAAATCAAAGAGGCTTATGAAGAAGCTTTTCACTCGCTTAATAAAGAGTTATTAGGCCTTGGAAAAGAGGAGGAAGCTCAGGTTGAAATTTCATAGCTAAAATAAGTTGACATCACTTAGATAGATAGATGGATGGTAAAGCCTAATCTGCAGTTAGAATCAATGACTTCAGAAGACAAAAGAATGGAAGACAGACTGCCACAATTAGAAAAGAAGTTGTATATTTTTGAGGCAAAAGACATGACAAAACCCTCCAGACTAGTAGCACAATTTGTAGTCAAATGTGTCGAATGTATTGAGTGAGGAAAATGGAGTACTTCAAAGAATCAATGAGGTAATATGTATATGAGTCGTTATTAAAGATTATTTGTGTTTGAGCTGGAAAATAGTAAAGGAGAACGCCTTTGCTGGCATGAGAAAGAGACAGAGGAGAACTAAGTGAAGCATTCCAATTTTTTCATCTTGTAACCGTTTCTTTTTAGAAATAACGAGAATTCCAACCGCCTAGGGTTGAAAATATTTTGTATAAATACATACTCAAAAGAGTGAAAAAGGGATGGTTTTTTCCGTATGTAATTGAGAAAACTCTCCTCATTGAGGATTAATACAAGTACAGATCAGAGATTCCACATTTCATCCAGTTTGAGTTATTTCTTCTTTTGTCTTTCCACATCTCAACATCTTTTTATATATTTCTTTGATGAATGCCTGATCGCAATTTAGTACAACATCTACTGTGATTACATTTCATTTAGTTATCTGATAGCGAACAATTTTTCCTCTATATTTAATGTTAGTAAATACAAGACCTGTGAGTTAATTAGATTGTTATATTTTAATCTTCATTTAAGGTTATAAGATCCATTTTCTTCTTCTATAACAAAGTAAGATTCTTCTGTAACTGATGCCTTGCTTTGTCTAACAAATTTATGCTTTTCTCTCATTACATTCAATACTTTTAATTTTAACTCAGACACGAAAGCCAACCTCTGAGCTGTTATACTGTTAATTCAATTTAAGGAATTTTTCTCACATAACTGAGGTAGAAAAAGAAAACATTAAAACCTTCCTTATTTCTTGATGCCTAACATTATGATCTGAGCCTTAAATATAAACTCAGGAACAACATCTTTTTGGCACCGTTGCTGGGGATGGAGAAACAAAGTTATTTTTCCCTCGGAGAACGACATTGGTATGTTTCTCTCTTTGATAGTGAACATAGATTGAATACATTATAAGGCTAATTTTTTATCTTTCACTTGGCAAATCCACAACTAATATACTGGAATTTAGTTGAAAGAATACCAGAAAGAATCTAGACGATAAGCATACTTCACCCGTATATGAACCTGAAATACTTTTGAAACCAAGGGGATACCTTAAACAAAATACTGCATCAGCAAGTAAGGTTTATCTACCCAAATCAAATACTAAGGTTTTACTTGAGCAGTTAACTTTGCAAGAAGGTCCCACCAAACTCCATTTTATAGAAACATCCACTGATAGAATCGAGACCAAAACCCTAAAACCCGAGCTGGTTTTACCCTAGATTAAAGATGCGACCGTTCCAACTATCTCCTTTACCAATAAAGGTAAAACATCCATTTCAGTACCTGCTTCAATTGACATTTCATCAGTTCCCAAATTCACGCTTCCAACCTCTTGAAGTTTTGAAGAATATATCTTATACCTTGACTCGACTCCTATTGGTTCCCCCATGTATACATCCTATAAATCTGAAGAGACCAGTCCTCATTTCCCTGTTCCATCTTTGTCACATTTCCTGTCTCCTGATGGTCAGTTTCCTGAAACGTTTCTGCTTCATCCAGATGCAACCAAAAGGTCACTACACCTCTTTGAAAACCTTCTCTATAATCTCCAATTTTCATCCCCTAGATTATCAATGGTTGGTGTCGGAGGCGGTGGTGGACGTATAGGAGGACATGGTGCTGGAGGAAGAGGAGGAGGTAGTCAAGGAGCACCTCTGCCTCCTATGATTTTTTCTAAAGTAGCCGCTAGGTATGCTCCTTTGGTCCTCCCGGTTCCCCTCCATGATTTACCTGAAAAATATATGAAAAACCTGCCAAAGTTCCTTGGCCTTGGGCACGAGGATGTTTATTCAAGGCTCCTTGTTCAAAATTTTGAAGGATAGGTGAGAAACTGGTTCCGAGGGCTGCCTATAGATTCCATAGGATCATATGGCGAGTTAGAAAGTGTATTTCTCAGAAAATGGGAGAGAGAAAAGATCACCTTTATTATCTAACCGAGTTTGGATCTTTAAGAAAGAAATATTCAGAAACAATTCTTGAATTCACTCAAAGGTTTAATAAATTATATAACAAGATCCTAGCTGAGTTTAAACCCTCTCAACCTGCAACAAAGGTAACTTTTGTCGGAGCTTTCGAGCTTGATTTTGCTCTATTGTTGAGGGAAAGGAGATCCGTCGACCTCACTAAAATGCAGGACGATGTTGTAGAAATTAAGTCAAATATGATGGCATCAGGGAAGTTAAAGGCTAAATTCAAAATGAGAAATAAAGACATCAGATGATACAGAGAACAAGCAGGACCCTCCGGATCTGGGAGGTCCTCGAAAGATAAGATGGATGACATGGAAAAAATAATCAAATAAATGTCAATTAAAATCTCGAAAATGGAATTGAACCAATCTAAGAATGATCAGTTCCCTAGAAAATATTTCAGAAGAAATCATAATCCTCAAATCCAACAAAGACAAATCAAGAATGAATATCAAAAGATTCAGGCCCCCTTTAAGAACACAAATTTTATAGGACATGCAAAACTTTGAGGAGTTAGAGGAAGATATGAATAATTTTGACAATGATTTTCAAGAACCTTATTTGACAAGACAAGATTATGAAAAGTCTCTAAACACAGAATATTGGTCTAATAACGATGAAAGCATAAATATTACAGAAGATTCTGGTTATCAAGGAATTGTCGATAATATAATGGACGAGCTCCAGAAGAAGTATAATCTAAGGCCAAGAGATAGAAATATCACAACTGCCCAACTGAAGAAAATCTTTTCGAAAAGTAAAGTGAATGAAACAACTCAACCAACAACTAAAACACAGATTGACAAAACAAAATCAGTTGAAACACAGACTGTCGAGACAAAAATAGTTGAAACAAAAGAAACACAAACTAATAAATTAGAAAAAAAAAGGAGATAGAAACCCAAACCAGAGAAGTCGATAAGACAATGAGAAATTTCAGTCTAGAGAATGAGATTAATAAGATCAAGATCCCTGTACCTCTGGTTGAACTAGCAAAAAACCCTACATACAGAAAGAAAATTTTCAAAATGATAAAATTTTTGAATATTGAAAGTCAAGCCGACGTTATAAATTTAGAAGATGATAAACCAAATATAATTTTTGGTCCACGTGTGCCAGAGATACCGTCACTCCTTTCTACATTACGCTAACTGTGCATAATCATATGCTCCATAATTTCATGTTGGATTCTGGAGCTTCCCACAATGTGATTTCCAAAGCTATTATGGATAGACTTGGTCTCGAAATTACTCGATCATACGGAGATTTTTATTCCTTTGATTCGAGAAAAGTTAAATGTTTGGGTATGATTAAATATTTAGTGGTTAATCTTGTGCAGATTCCTGTAAAAAGTGTTCTAATGGATGTGGTTTTTGTTGATATATCTCCAAAGTATGGCATGTTGTTATC
Organism: Picea mariana; assembly: GCA_032191745.1. NCBI lineage: Eukaryota > Viridiplantae > Streptophyta > Pinopsida > Pinales > Pinaceae > Picea > Picea mariana. The sequence goes on along the minus strand of JASDQU010504078.1, from coordinate 177,593 downwards.
CAAGTCTCGAGGTGCCAAACTTGGAGGATCCCTCCAACTCGAGATGACATATGATACAATCCCGATCTTCGACGAACAGTTCACTCGCCTATACAGAGAAACAAGGCTGACATTTATAGTAAGTGATCTGCTGAATCCGAATAATTACCCTGTTTATGTCATAGATTAGGATTTATGAAACTATATTTTATAAATTCATGATGATTTAGATGAATGTATAGAAGAAAATTGTACAGAAAAGGAAAAAATAGAAAAGACAAATAAAGATGTACATAGTACTGGAGTTTGGAAAATGTATTTCAATGGTGCTTCGTCATGTGAAGGGGCATGAGCTGAAGTGTTGTTTGTGGCACTTGGAGATGATTTTATTATCCCTTTCTCTTACATGTTACAGTGGGACATTGATTACACCAATAATGTACGTGAGTATGAAGCCATGGTCTTAGGATTAGAGGCTTCCAGGAAGTTGAAAATTAAAAAATTGGAAGTCTATGGTGATGCGGAATTAATTATAAAACAGATTAATCAACAGTAATAGGATAAACACCGAAGGTTGAGGTCTTACATAAATTGTGCCCGGGATTTGATTGAATTTTTTTTCTTATCGGTTAATGTTCACTACATCCCCAGAACAGAAAATCAATGTGCAGATTCATTGGCCAAAGCAGCCTCAACGTTTGTACCTCCTACGGTCTTCAAACTGAAGTATCATATAGAAATGAGGCATATACCCTCAATACCAAACAATATACAACACTGGAAGGTTTTCGAAGATGATGAGCAAATCAGACAATTCCTAGAAATGGTGGACGACTTTGCTGAAACACATATTGACCAAGAAAATCAGAATGACCCTGTTTGGATTATGCAAGAAGGAGAATATCCTAAGGAGTTTCGAGATAAGATCGCTAATCATCGCATGGCGATACTGAAAAATAATCAAATCCCTAAAGGTTTGATTCCCTTGAAGATATTATTTGATCATGACGATATTCCCTTGAAGTCTACTTTACAGCCTCAGCCTAAAGAGGTTGAAGACTGTGATATAGGCACCAAACTCTGAGGCTGGTTAAAATATCTAAATACCTTCCCCCTGAAATAAAAATCAAATATGATGAGCTTCTCAAGTAGTACAAGGATGTATTTTCCTGTTCCTATGATGAATTAAGAACTTATGATACCACTGTAATCGAACACAAAATCCTCTAAAGTAAGGTGTTAAGCCATTCAGGTAGAAGCTCAGACAGATAAATCCTATATTACTTCCTGTGATAGAGAAAGAAGTAAAGAAACTACTAGATTCCAAGATCATTGTCCCACTCAGATACTCCAAATGGGTAGCTAATTTAGTTCCAATCAGGAAGAAAAATGGTGAAATCAGACTGTGCGTTGATTTCAAAAATTTAAACAAATCATCTCTCAAAGATAATTATCCATTACCTAAAATGGATCACGTATTAGAAAAAGTGGTCGGAGCAAATAGAATGTACATGACTGATGGTTTTTTAGTCTACAATCAAATTGTACTACATAAGGATGATAAAGAGAAAACAACATTCACCACCCCATAGGGTACCTTTATGTATGATAAAATTCCATTCGGTTTGATGAATGTAGTAGCCACTTTCCAATGAGCTATGGACATCGAATTTGTTGGCGAAAGAGATAAGTTTGTTTTCATTTATCTTGATGATCTAACCATGTTTTCTAAATCTAATGCAGAGCACCTAGTACATCTCAAGCAGACATTTGAAAAATGTCGAAAATTTGGTTTGTCTTTGAATCCCAAGAAATCTCATTTTGCATTGTAGGAAGGTAAACTCTTGGCCCATATAGTATCTAAGGATGGAATTAAAATTAATCCAAAAAGAGTTGAAGCTATAGATACTATAAATCTTCTTAGGAATAGAAAGGAAATACAATCGTTTTTAGGAAAAAATAATTTTTTAAGAAGATTCATCCCAAACTTCGTTGAAATTGTAAAATTGATTGCAGATATGCTCAAGAAGGACATTGATGTTAAGTGGAAAACTGAAGCCAAAGCATCATTTGAATGTATCAAGAGGTTTATAGGTGAAGCACCGGTGCTGGCAAGCCCAGATTATATGAAGGAATTCCTGATTTTCTCATTCGCATTTGAACACACAATAGCAACAGTACTTCTACAGAAGAACGAAGAAAGGTTCGAAAACCCAATACAATTCTTCAGTAAAAGCCTTAGAGACGCAGAGTTGAGATACGATATACTTGAAAAAAAGGCATATGCAATGGTGAAGGCCCTAAATGATTTCAAGACCTATGTACTATATTATAAGATAATTTCATATGTACCCACCAGTTCTGTTAAAGATATATTGGTTCAACCTAATAGCGATGAAAGAAGGGGCCGGTGGCTTACTAAAATTCAAGAATTTGATCTGGAGGCGAAACCCATGAAGCTCGTCAAAGGACAGGGTTTGGCTAAGCTACTAGCCAAATCTAATTTCAGAGCGCTTGGAATAAATTATTTGCAAGCTAATGAAGAAATTCTAGATATAGAAGAATTTGACGATCAAATGCCTACAATTCAAATCCAGGAGAATTTCTCTTATTTAGCTTGGTATAAAGACATAGTCTCTTACCTTCTAACTATGCAATGCCCAAGCGATATGACTTCTTCCAAATTTAGGATGTTGAAGTTACACACAGTAAAATATTGTATCATGGATAGCCAATTATATTGGAAGGATCCTCTGGGTTTTTTACTAAGTTGTTTAGTAGAATCTGAAACAAAGAAAGTTATAAATGAGTTTCACGAAGAAGTGTGTGGAGAATATCACACATGGAGAGAAACGACCTACAAAATCTTAAGAGCGGGATATTATTGGCCAAAATTATTCACTGACGTGAATTCTAAAGTCAGAGCGTGTAACCCCTGTCAATTATTTGCAGGCAAGTAAAAGATTCCTACACTACCTTTGGTTCCAGTTAAAATGAAAGCTCTGTTTCAGCAATGGGGTTTGGATTTCATTGGCAAAATACATCCACATTCAAGTGCACAACATAAGTGGATTCTGAATGCTACCGACTATTTTACTAAATGGGTAGAAGCCATTCCTACGCGAAACATAATAGACTCAGTGGTAATCAGTTTCTTGGAAGAAAACATTTTATCAAGATTTGGTTGTCCCCAGAAGATAGTTATTGATAATGCTCAAGCTTTCAAATCCATGGCCATGATAAGTTTTTTTCAAAAGTACAACATTTTACTAGGACATTCTACGACCTACTATCCGCGGGGAAATGGATTAGCCGATTCCTCAAACAAGAGATTCATAACCATAATTAAAAAAGTGTTGACCGAAAATAAGAAAGCCTGGCATGTACATTTGAAATATGCTTTATGGGCTAACACAATAGGCATTAAAAGATCAATCGGAATGTCCCCGTTTTAGATGGTGTACGGTACTGATGTTGTTCTACCCATAAATCTTGCACTGCCCGTAATGAAACTCTGGCAAGACTCAAAAGAAGAGTCGAATGACATCTCCAGAAGAATAAATCAATTGATTGAATTTCAACAAAATAGGGCTAAAGTAGATGAGAAATTACAGAAATATCAAGACAACATGAAAGCTTTGTTTGAACAGAAAGCTAAAGATAGGGAATTTCTCCCTGGTGACTTGATTTTAAAGTGGGAGGCCAAGAAAGAAGATGCGGGGAAGCACGGTAAGTTTAACCAGATCTCATGTGGACCATACAAAATTATAGCTTCTGAAGCAAAAAATGCATTTTTGTTAGAAAATCTTGACGAAAAGACTCTTAATGCCCCTATCAACGGACGTTACCTCAAGAATTTCATGGAGTAATACAATTCCAAACTCTCATTGTACATACTGGTTTGGTTTTCACAATTTTTGTTTACAATTTCAGTTTCTTCGGTAAGTTTCTATTTTCACTGTAAATAGAAATGGGTTGGTTGATTTCATAAAAAAAAAATAATAAAAATATAAAATGAGTAACAAGTAGGGTTCTAATCTACAATATTTCTTGATAGTTCTCATGTTCATTTCATTGCAGGATACTGGCTGACAACCGAGAGATAATCTATAACTAAAACCAATACTCGCATTAAATTTCTCTCGAAATAAGTGATAAAATAATAGTTTGTTTGGCTAAAAATATAACAGTAAATCTAACGTATGAGCTTGACCAATTTAAATTTTCAAAGAAAAATCACTTAGTATGACAAAAGTCTCATATCTACGAATATCGTCACCTAATCTATAACCAGGGGAATATAAAATCATGTTTTAATTATCAAAAGTTTTTCTCTGGATAAAAAAAAAAATAAAAAATAAAAAGAAATAAGAAGACCTTAAAGAAAAAGTTTCGAGAATCGATTAAAAAGTTGGCATAAGAGTGAGATTACTCACAACAGAACACCTAGATCCTTATGCCCTTTCTTTTATTCTTGATTTTTTTTTCATGAAATTCTGAACATTTCTTCCTGTTTGACAAAAAGGAAAAAGAACTTCACTTTAATTCTGAAAACTTAAAAACAAATCTTCAACAAGAGAATAGGAAAAAAATCCTGATGATATTCCCGGCTTTAACTAAAATAGAAAGTATGTTTGGTATAATACTAACTACTTTAGCCTTTATATCAGATTTAAATTGATTAGTTTCGCTCAAGGAAAGTCCCTGGAAAATAAAATTCCTCATGAAAACTTTCCAGTAAGCGAAGATGTTTTGAAAGTCAGAAGAGGATTAGTCCAGATCAAAGTGAGTTAACATACCTCTATTTTTAAAATATAAATAGATATCATCCCTGGTATATTTTATTATATACAAATTGATTTCCCTCACTTCATGTTTTTAAATATAAGACAAATGGTGAAAGGAAATTCATAAAATGATTGCCCCCATCTAGTCCAAAAAGAGATGCTGAAAGGAAATTCATTAAATGATTGCCCTCATTTCAGCATTTAAATTCAAAGTTACTAATTGAAGTGGCGAAAGAAAATTCAATATGGGAATTAGAGAACTTCACTGGGGTACTGAACAAGCTCGTTGGTAGTGAAGAAATGTCTATGATATCTACAAGGTTATTATACATGTATTGTAATGTACTCTGGCAACTAGTTTTTCTTCAGATTAGATCTACATTCTAATCCAACACGGGACTCCCTGTTGAAACTTGTTTAAAACATTAAAATTACTTTTCCTTGATGTGAATAAAATTGAACAAAGTATGATAGATTGGTTAAGGTTGTTTTGATTATCTCAAGCAATTCTAAAATCAATTTTAAGAAAAGGAAGCAATTTAAGCCTGAATTCAAGATTGATGAATGATTCAATTTTGAAAGTTTTCAGAGATATAGATGAAGTCCTAAGTCCTTCTGTGTTTTCTTTCAGAATGTGTTTCAGAGAACTGCAATAATGACTCCACTTACCCAATAAATGCACTTGGTCTACTATTATTGTCATCCTGCAAGGAAACGAGATCCCTAGATGGAGCCTATGTTGAAACATATATATTTTTCTAAACTTCAGACTTAAATAAGTTTCATTCTTGTTTAAATAAGGACAAACACACACTTGGATACCACCGTTGATAAAGTCTTTGATTAATTCAATGATCTAAAATCCTTAAAGTTTATGGAGCCGCCCATTCATTAAAATGTCAAATCACTAAAGATAACCTTCAAAGTGTCAGGATTCGAGCTTTCGTGATACTAACAATCAGACATACAAAAAACCCCAAAGTCCCAATTTAAAAAGTCACGAAACCATCTTAAGTTAAACCTAGTTAATTAAACGATTAAAAATGATTAACGACAATTAAACCTTATCACAACATCACGTTTCGAGAATCCTGCCTCAAATGACAACTTAAAGTCCCAATACCCGAAGTCGCGAAACCCTTAATTAATTGTGATTATTTAAAGAAGTTAAACATGATTACTATTTATTAATCAATCATGATTTCGCGAGTTGGGGATCATAGCTTGAACTGAAATAAGATAACCCGGGACCCGAAACCCCGAAATGGATTAAGGTTAAACATAATTAATTAACAATATAAACTTGATTTATTAACAAAAGAAAACATTATTATCTAACCGTTGAGTTTATTTCGTTTTTGCGATACGGTGATTTCAAATTTCATTTATACTTTTCCAGTCACGGAATATTGACTATTAATGACATTAAATGGCCAGCCTGGGGAAATGATCTCGAATAAGATCCTTCTTTAACACACAAATCTTTTTATTAAAATAATTAAACACATTGTCAGTGAACACATATGCAAATCGATGTGTTTAAGGAAAGAAAGGTTTTTCATTTTTAATTACATTCGCATTTTGGCAGAACTTGCTTAGCAAGACACTTAGTCCTGTGCATTTTCTATGACAAATAACAGGTTTCTAAGAACTGCTACCATGCTTCCATGAAAAGAAATTAAAACAACTGGTGAAAGTTCAGGCTAGATATCAGAGGTTATCTCCGACACCTCGCCCAGAAGCATAGACACAGTTAAAACCTGGATGCATGTATTCAACAACCTACAGTAAAAACTGGTAAAATACCCAGATGATTCAAGTGAAAACGAAAAGGAAGACTTATCTATCAAATTAAGAGATAATTTCTTAGTCAGAGATACATAAGGTAACAACAAGGCCGAGCCTTTTATCCTACAATGATATGATTGGATGGGCACTGGATCATGTGGATATCCCAACCAGAACTATATTCAATTCTCAGAAGGTATCTCTTGAGTCATTTCAACCAGAACACATACAAGTGATGTATAAACTGTCTCCAACACCAAACTTCATTTACAATGCCAGTGTCCTAGTGAAGTTTAACAAGGAGTGTGATCAATATGGAAAAGGCATTTCTGAATTGATCAAGGACTGGTGTTCATGCCCTGAAAAGTTTATAGCTGACTCTCATGGCATATACACAATCTCATCACTAGAAGCGCAGTTCATGTATATGGCCATGATGATGTGTAAACTCTATGGAAAAGAGAACACAACTCATTTATTTCTACCATGGGTACCCATTATACACACAATAGCCGAAGGGTATTCTTTCGACTGTGCTAAGATATTGTCAGACAGTCTGCCTAGTGAAATTACAGAATACCAGACACTAAAATCCCAAGGGAAATCAACTTCATTCTTCATGTCAGCTTATATTATGGACGCTATCTATTTCATGATGCCTTTATCGTTGATGGGCTGGATCTAGACTCCAAATAGCGCAGAACCAATCCATATTTATCATTCGAAGCTCTGGGAAGACAAGGTGAAAGATTTCTTCTATGAAATTTGTAACTAGGTAGTGGTGCCGATGCACACTGCTATATTTGGTCACCTACCTCCTAGAATTTGAGAGAAAATTGTGGCTAACCTAGACAGAGTGGCAGACTGGTACATAGAGGAACACTTCTCCTATATTAGGGTTTTTGGTTGTTCAGTTCCTCCATATGCTCTGTCACAATTTTTACTAGACTGACTAGTGTGTCGAGAGGTTGCATGACAAACAATACTCGGCGGGATTAGGAAAGAGCTCAAAGCGGTACAGAAAAATGCATGGCCATGTTTTCCCTTACATATTGGTGCATTTTCTTTATTGGATTTCAGCCACTCCAACGTGGAGGCCACGGCCTTAGAAGAAATAAAGTTGGTCAACATTAAATTCAAGAAGCACAACCCGCAGAAGGTCGTGGGTAACCACATGGCTAGTTTCAATCTAAAAAGGTATGAACACGAGGATTCTCCTTAAGAAGAGATTTACCGAGGAGCGAGATCTTATCCAGAGTTCTTAGGTCGAGTTTGAGCCCTGTCACCCGATAAAATGATTGAATTCTATGACTTCCAGAGGCACCAAAAAAGTAGGCTCCCTAAAGTGTTACAAGGAGGAGCCCCGATGTCTCCAGCTACACAAAAAACAAAGACTCGAATTCAAGAAGCCATAATCTCTAACAAACAAGAAACCCAGAAAAACTTAGAGAAAACTGAGGTCTCGACTGAGAAAGAAGACACCCTGGTGACAGATGTATCAGGTGATTGGGCCAAAGATCAAGCGAACATACTAACAAAGAAAGGACAATATAGACCATTGTCTACACCAGATAAATCAACTATAGATGTGGCCGAAAAATAGTAATCCACAGAAATCGGCAGCCCCATTCAGTTTATCACGCCTTTACAGTTCACCAGAGGGAACTCCGATGCAGAGGTAATATTCATAGAATATGTCACACCAATTCCTATGGAAGAGATACCTCCTTTCGATTTCATTTTCAACAAGAAAAGGAAAGTTGTGGTGAAGAGAGAAACATACCAAAGGGTGGGTGAAACGGTCAAAAGACATAGAATACTAATTGATGGAGAAGCCTTAGAAGAGATAGAGTTTGTTGAAGAAGTACCAGGTTCATTGGGGTCTTATGCAACAACCAACCTGTTTTCAGTTGGAACTTTAAAAGAATGGATGAAGCAAAAATACCTGCTAATAAACCAATTACAAAACCAAATAAAGACTATAGAAGAAGACGTTAGAAGCGAGGTCAACAAGGGCTTCGAGCAGATGAGAGCTAGAGACAGACAAGATACTCAACAACTTAAATCCAACTTGGAGGAGATGCATAAGAATGTGGAAGCGAGCGAAGGACGGGTCATCCAATAGGATGAGTTGGTAAAACAATTACAAGCCAAAGTCAGTTCCACTGAGAACATGGTTGTGTATCTAGCAATGTTTTGAGCTCATGAATTGAAAGTGAGAAAGAAATTGGAAATAGCACAATAAATCCTTTTTACTAAGGAAGAAATCATTCAAAATTAGTTTCGGGTGGTGAACCAATTATTGGATAATATTTGTTTCAGAGAGAGAGAGGCTACTGCAGCTAAAACCACTTTTCAAGAAGTGGTTGTATCATCAACCAGAGAAGGAATGTCTACAGTTCCCAGGTTGTCTGTTTCAGAGAAGATCAGAGGTGATATAATATTAAAGACCTAGGAAGCTAATATAGCCAAAATTAAAATAACGGCTAAAGAAATAAAAGAGGCTTATGAAGAAGCCTTTCACTCGCTTAATAAAGAGTTATTAGGCCTTGGAAAACATGATAATTATGAATTACTGGGACAAATTGAAATATTAAAACATCAACTTGATATCAAAGAAAGCTTAGAGGAAGCTCAGGTTTAACTTTCACTGCTAAAATAAGTTGACACCACTCAGATAGATAGATGGTTGCTAAAGCCTAATCTGCAGTTAGAATCAATGACTTCAGAAGACAAAAGAATGGAAGACAGACTGCCACAATTAGAAAATAAGTTGTATATTTTTGAGGCAAAAGACATGACAGAACCATCCAGACTAGTAGCACAATTTGTAGGCAGATGTGTCGAATGTATTGAACGAGGAAAAGGGAGTACTTCAAAGAATCAATGAGGTAATATGTATACAACTCATTATTAAAGATTATATGTGTCCGAGATGGAAAATAGGAAAGGAGAATGCCTTTGCTGGCATGATAAAGAGACATAGGAGAACTAAGTCAAGCGTTCCAAGTTTTTCATCTTGTAACCGTTTCTTTTTAGAAATAACAAGAATTCCAACCGCCTAGGGTTGAAAATATTTTGTATAAATACATACTCAAAAGAATGAAAAAAGGTTGGTTTTTGCCGTATGTAATTGAGAAAACTCTCCTCATTGAGGATTAATACAAGTACAGACCAGAGATTCCACATTTCGTCCAGTTTGAGTAATGTGTTCTTCTGTCTTTCCACATCTCAACATCTTTTTATATATTTCTTTGATGAATGCATGATTGCAATTTAGTACAACATCTACTGTGATTACATTTCATTTAGTTATCTGATAGTGAATAGTTTTTCCTCTGTATTTACTGTTAGTAAATACAAGACCTGTGAGTTAATTAGATTGCTATATTTTAAGCTTTATTTAAGGTTAAATGATCTATTTTCTTCTTCTGTAACAAAGTAAGATTCTTCTGTAACTGATGCCTTGCTTTGTCTAACAACTTTATGTTTTTCTCTCATTACATTCAATACTTTTAATTTTAACTCAGACATGAAAGAGGACCTCTGAGCTGTTATACTGTTAATTCAATTTAAGGAATTTTTCTCACATAATTGAGGTAGAAAAAGAAAACATTAAAACCTTCTTTATTTCTTGATTCTTGACATTATGCTCTAAGCCTTAACTATAAACTCAGGAACAACAAGTGGGACTGGATAATTATCTTTTTCCAATGCTCTTTTAAGGTTTCTGAAATCCAAACATGGATGGATCTCCCCATACTTCTTTATAACAGGAACCAGATTGGCCACCCAGGCAGAGTGTCTTACTTGAAATATAATCTTGGAATCTAATAATTTTTTCATCTCTTGATACATTAGAGGTTCTAAATATGGGTGGTACTTCCTAATATTTTGTTGGAAGGGTTTTATTCCAGAATTTAACATGATTGTGTGTTGGATAATGCGAGTATCATAAGTTTTCAATTCTTGGTAGGACCAAGCAAAGACATATTGATATTCTTTAAACAATTTGAGATAATCTTTCATGTCTTCTTTGGACAATGTCTTATCCAAATTGAAATTCTTTGGGTTCTCAGGGGTTCCTAGGTTTATAGTTTCATATATAGGACATGAGATCCCTGTTTTTCCATTCCTTGGCCCTCTAAATATTTCCCTTAGGTCGAAAATGTTCTCCAGATTGGCCACTCCTTTTGGTATCATGTCAAAATTTGGTTTATCATCAGAGTGATCTATTCCCTTCTTTTGTTCATGGAAATTTGATTATGTGAGTATTTCTTGGAATATTCCATCATCAATGGCTAAATCCTTAAAATTATCCTGATTAGTCAGGAAATCTACAATCTGGTCATCCCCTTCAAAGACTTTCCAGTTAGAAATATTGTTAGGTATCGAAGTTTTGTAGAGCAGTTCCACTACGAACCTCGAGGCTTCATAATTTTCTAAAGGGGAAAATCTTTAGGTTACGGTGGCTAGAGCATCGACGAGGGTATTTTTTGTCCTGGAAACAACGATAATTTTGAAGGCCTCAAAATTGTATATTAGTCTATGTACCTCTTGCTAGTAATTTCTAAAGTGAGGTGAATTGCAATGGATGGTATTTTTTACTTGCCTAATGGTAATTTCAGAGTATCCAAAAACCTCCAATTCCTTGATGTTTAAGTCAACGACTTTCTTTAGTCCCTGGACTAGAGCTTCATATTCAGTAGTTTTATTAGTGCATTTGAATTCTAATCTGTAGGATAAGAAGTTTTGTTTTTCCTTTGGGTTAATGAAGATGCATCCCTCTTCTGACCCTTTTTTCAATTTATAACCATCAAAATACATCATCCAAATTTGTGGAGGGGAATTTCTAACTTCTTCATGTCTAGCTATTTTTTCAATTTCAACGTCCTTGTTTGGTACTCCTATCGAAGCATCCTGATAGAGGATGCTCTCTCCTGCGATTGCTAGTAAGTCTATTTGAAAAATTATTTCATATTTTTGTGTGGGAGGTATGTCAGACACATGAGGGGTGAAATTACCGAAATCAAAATCACAGGAGTAGTTTCCTAACATAGGGAAATTTGTCGATGAGGGTTCATTTAGGGTCTCTAAATAAGTGACAGTATGTTTGAGGTATCTTTCTATGTCGATCCTGATCATTTTTGGATGTCCCTTTAATGGAAACCAGAGGTGAGCCCAGTCGATACTAAAGCGTCCATTTAATTTCTCAGAACAATCTCAGATAAGTATCATTCCATAAGCCTCCAGGATGTCTACCACAATTATGTCAATTAATTGGACAAAATTGGGGTGTGTATAAATTTTGATCATGACATCTTTCTACTCTCCAATGACCTTTACCTGAGTCCTATCTAGTTGTATAATGTTATTATCACTTTTGAGTGGGTTTGTGTTCAATTTCTTGCAGATTGACAATGTCATGACATTTGAAGATGCACGTGAATCAACTAGGCAATTATGTAGATTTATGTTAAAAAAATCAAATGTCAAAAGAAAGGAGGAAAAAAAGGCCTTCCTCTTTTGTCTAAGGAACAATCATTCACACTTGGCTTATTTTTTAAATCAATGGGAGATGGGAGCTCACTTTGATCAACACTTGTTATAGGGGTATCTATTAATTTTAAGGCATGTAACATAAAATACTTTTGTTGAGGGATCCTACACATGTCCATGACAGACACATTGGCCTTCATCTTATTCAACTCTTCTACCACATTGTAGTCTAGCTTAGGAGATTCCTGTGTGTGTATGTTTTTGGGGTTTCTTTGGGAAGAAAATAACAGTTTGGGGTGATCGGTCATTGGGTTCCCTCTAGATAACTTAGTGGTGGGGTTACTTTCGATCGGTTGACTATTACCTTGTGTCTATACAACTAGAAATTCAGCGGAAGGTCCCTGCACTTCAACGACATCGTTGAAAGGCATCATGTGGTTGGAATCCCATAACAACATGGATGTCTTTTCTGGTGGATCTTGACTTTCTTGATCGATGGAATTTATTTTCAAGCTACTGGGTTGCTTGTTTATAGAACATTTGTTTAGGAATCGATTAGATATTAGATTCATAGCATGCAACCATTGACGAAAATCCCTTTCTGAATGTTTTTCTTGGTGATATGTACAGAAAGAGTCAAATGCTACATTCCCTAAGTCGACCCTTAGGTTAGATGGGGGAGGTTCTATAGCTTTGAAGGGTGGATTTGTTTTTAAAAGGCTCTTATAAGATCTTTGATTTTGGTTTCCTTCCCCAACACTCCTTTTCATATCTACGATCTCGTTGGAGAGTTTTTTTATCATACGCTACAGGTTTTCTAGATCCCCTCCCTCTTTCTCATGACCTTGTTCTGTTTTTTTTCCTGGGGGTCTTGTTAAAAAAAGTCCTCTCTTAGGTAGAGGTTGGGTTTCCTTTTTTATTAGTGATATATGACCTTCTTTGCACCTTTTCATTTGGAATTCAATCGTTTTATCTTCTTCGAAATTTTCAACTAGAGTATGTTTGGAATCCCTTTTTATGAACATGGAAATAGAAGTTGGGAGAGAATTAGAATATACTTCTATTTGAAACTCCTAGGTAGGTTTAGCCTCGGGTTGGAATTTGTTCAAAATGGTGGTGAACCTTTGGTTGAAATCTTTAACCTTTTCTTTTGGACTCATAGTCGCAGAGAAAATTTCATCCATTAAAGCTCATGTAGTAGTTTCTTCAACAAATTTGTTCAAGAAATCCTTTTGAAACTTTTTCTAGCTAATTATGGAACCAACTGGTAGGTTGAAATACAAAGTCGAGGTTGAATTTTCAAAGGTATAAGAAAAAAAATTTCACACTACATCTTTGTGTTGCACATTCATCAATTTTATACCTAATATGAACTTCTTAATATGGTCCTCAAGCAATCTGGATGTTTCAGGGTCAAATTTAGGAAGTAATTTTTCTGGATGTCTGGGTAGGTTATGCATCTGTCCTAGAAATTCCAGAGCATCTATTTACAACCATGGTTGGTTATATTGAGGTTGAACTCCCCTTTCTCTATTGTTATCATTATTATCCTCCATGTATTCTGATTCAGAACCTGAGTGATCTGAGTTATACTCTTCCTCTTTAGATTCAAAATCGCCAGGTTTAGAGTAATTACCAGCTTGTGTTTTAGGTATCAAATTAAGAATTTGTTTGATCTCCATGAGGGAAAAATCTATGAGGTCTACTACCATTTGAACGAATACCTGGCCAGGGGTGTCAACAACTAGTCTGCTTATTTTTTTCTTCAAGGAACTAAATGAGCTAAAGGTATTGCTCCAATATGTCAGGCATAATCTCTAGTGATTCTTCTGAACTTATTTAACTCTTCGTGGGGAAGAGAGTAAGGTATTTTAGGGTACAGGTGTTCTTCATCTTCATGTTGAGGTGATTTACTCGTATCGAGAGTACTCTCTGTATGTGGGATATCTTGAGAGTGACTAGCCATGCATGTTGTCTATTTTGAATATATAGGCTTTGTAGAATATTTTATCTGAAATATTGTTAACCATGCATTCATTCAGGCCCTCCATCCAGTGCCAATACTATTGAGCGGTCTGAGATTCCTTTAACTCAACATCAGGAACCAAACCCGCTTAAGAGGCCCAATTATACTCGTAAGCATTTGATGAGTGGTAAGGTTATCCAGATTTGTGATCTGGCTAGAATTATCGATGGAATTTAATCATGATTAACATATATATCTTTTCTGTTAAACCTTTCCTCAGACTATGAAGTTCTCTTTTGGATCTTTTCTAACATTTGTAACAAAAGAAAGATAGATTTTAAGCTATATGATAGAGAGAAGTTAATTATGTATTGGGGAAGGCCGAATTTTAGGATAACCTTTATACCTTATCATGCAGACGAAGAAGATCAAAACTACTTCATACTAGCATTAATACCATTTTGATTTGTAGACATTCAAAATTTATGAGATAACAATTACAAAAATAAGATATATACATGACAAAGAAGGTAGTGCAAGAAAAGTAATTTTCAATGCTCTATTATCCATCACAGGTTAACACAATCGATTTCTATTCATCAAATAGAAAAAAATAACTGTTACAACATTATAATATAACTTTGAATAACATATACAACAACTCTTACTCAATGCAACAACAAATATTGAATCCGAAGACATAGATAGTCCCCCTCGTTCCAATCACATTCACGCCTCAGATGAAAGAAGTGTATTTGGTTCTAAACATAACTTCTTAATTAAAATAACTTGCACAAAAATAATTCTTTTACAATATTCTAGAAAAATCCTTTCTTTCCAAAACCATCGACCCATGACACAAGGTCGATTCCCCTATTTATAAAAAACAACTAAAGTAAAAATAACTACTAAAGTTGTGTTAAGTTAAGAAAATGCCATGTGGCATAATTTATCTATATGTTCTCTTTTGCTTCTCTTTTGATCATCTAGTGGTTTTATTGAAGTGGATTGTTCCTCTTATATTCTGACCATTTGAAGAATATATCTTTGCATGTATTTTCATATGGGAACCTGTGTTTATCCATCGGAGCGGAGAGGACCTCCTTCATCTCAATTGCCCATTCTTTGTACTTGATTAGTTTAACACTAAAGCGTTGTAAGATTACGAGAGATTTAATTGGAGGCTCCATGAACTTCTTCACTTGACCTAGGATCATGCTTGAAACCTACGAAATATTTGTTTCGTACACCTGGTCTTGCTCTGTATGTCACTTAACTATGTCATGTAAATCAAAAAAATAATCTGGTGGGCCAAACTCTGGAAAGTCGATACTTCTCATTTCCTGATTGATTTTCTCCCAACTTTTCTCACACTCTCCCCATATTTCCTGCATTTTCCGCTGGGGTTCCTGGACCATGCTTACCCAGTGTTCAACTTCCTTCCTTATTCATGCGATGTTGTTTTCCATCAGCACTCAGATGTCATGTTTTTATGTATCTTAGCCCTTATGTACTTCATTGATGTAGTTTTCCCATTCTAAGGCTTGATGTGTCTTCTCATACCATTGTTTCATGTATTTACAGGTTGCCAGCCCCATGAGGGTATCTTCTTGGAAATCAACTATGCGAGCGGTGAAGAGGTCTCTTTCCCTTGTGAATTATGCATACATTTATGGGAACTCACAATTCAAGAGTACCACCACCTGTGTTGAATTTTGGTAATACTTTGCTTCATGTCGCAGATGGTCCAATTCTTTCTTCATGGTGGCTACCTCCCTTTCATCCCTTTTTGACCTATCTAAAGTAGCAACATTTATGGCCATCCCTTCTCCGAATAGCTCAGTCATCTTAGCACTTTCTGTGTCAAATGAGAGGTTCTTGTATGATTTGGTGATTTGTCCTTATGTTGGTCCTCCTCATCTAATGAATTCTTTTCCCTAGCTAGGGAAGTAGGCGAAGGATCGACATTAGTGAGCAGTTCGGTTGTTGGGATGCCTATTTTCGGTTGCCCCATTCCTTCTTCTTGTTCACCAGCACTCGATTCATTCTTGGAAGTGTCATTCAGAGGCTATGTTCCCAATGTATCGATAAATACAGTGTCAAGAGTGCTCCTAGCTACCAGGTTGACTCCTTGAGGATTTGGAATCAAATCATCGAAAATTGGAGAACATGTTTCTCCCAGTTCCTTCTCCTGTGTGATTGGCACTAGGGTTCTATGCAAGGCCTCTGACCCTTTCTCATTGTCATATATCGCAATTAAATATATGAGGACTGTAAGCATACCCATCCCACTTGATGTTCTTGCTAACCTTAGCTAGGCTGTAGTAGTCACCGATGATCCTTCTTATAGGGCTGGGGATTTCTTGATTAACAGTCTCCTCTAGTGGAATTGTCTCTGATCCATTTATCTCTTCCTCATGATTACTTGTATCGGTCAGGGTAATCCTCAAGGGTCCTATCAAAGGGTTAAGTGGGGGATCTTCCCCTAATATTTGAATATCTCTTTGGAATTCTTCTAGTAACATTATCCCCCTCTTTCGTGTTAAGGTTTAATCTATTATTAGGTTTCTTTTCAATTTACTAGATAATCATAGCATAGATAGGATCACTGAGAAATACACAATCACAAGAGACACATCATTTATCCTGGGAAACCCTCATGGGGGAGAAAACACAGCAAAAAATTTCTTAATATAGATGGCCAGTACAATGCCAAGAGAATAAACCAAAAAATATAGAAATTCCTCTCCCAAGTAGTGTGCCTCTCTCTCTCTTCCTTCTTCTCCAACTCCATATCTAAACTTGCACTCTGGTAAACAAGTGAGTGAGTAAATGAGGCGCTAGCCTCTCTTATTTATACAATTTGGTAGGTGCTGAACTGAGGTGTCTTTTCAATGGCAGGGTCGACTTCACATTCTAGGTGGTTATAACCACTTTAATATATTATGGGGGATGAATTCTCATTTAGCCTATTACAATTAGGGTTTGACCAATCTGCAAAAGGGGATTTCGTCATTTACAATACCCGACATGATCAATTCACAAAAGGGGATTGATCTAATGAATAATACATCAATAATAAAATACAATACCCTTTGCAGTTACAATATCTCAACACTCCCCCTAAACAAGAAGGGTATTCTACAATAGCATCAGGAGGGAGAGAGGGAAGCATCGTCAACAACATCTTGGAACACTGACTAGCATATATATAAATCATTGGAATTTTTTCTCATCATCATCGTTCACAACATGGAGCTGGAGTAGCATCATCATCCTCATCAGCATGAGGCTAAGGTAACATCATCATCATCTTCAGCGTGAGGCTGAAGTAACATCATCATCTTCTTTAGCATGAGGCTAAAGTAATATCATCATCTTCTTTAGCATGAGGCTAAAGTAATATCATTAGTGTCTTTAGCATGAGGCTAAAGTAACATCATCAGTATCTTTAGCATGAGGCTAAAGTAACATCATAATATTCAGTGTTAAAGCTGAAATAATATCATCATTATCATCTTCAACAAGAAGCTGAAGTGGCATCATCAACATCATCTTCAGCAAGAAGTTGAAGTGGCATCATCATCTTCAGCAATAAGTTGAAGTGGCATCATCAACATCTGCATCAACATGGATTAGTATAAAACTAATACATCATCATCATCAATAACAACAACAACACAACACAAAGGATGGAGCATCATCAACATTAGCACTGGGCTGAGAGTCTTAAGCACAAGGTTGGCATCACAACACGAAGTTGGAAACACATCATCATTGCACGAGGATGGCACATCATCACAACATGAGGCTGGCATGTCATTAGGATGAGGTTGGCATGACAACAGTTAAGCTGGCACATCATCACAGCAAGAGGCTATCACATCATCACAACACGAGGCTGGCATGTCATCAACATGAGGCTGACATCACAACAATTAAGCTAACACATCATCGCATCACGAGGCTGAAATTTCATCAGCATGAAGCTGGTATCACAACACTAGGTTGGTACATCAACACAGCACGAGGATGGCACATCATCACAGCACGATGTTGGCATGTCATCAGCATGAGGTTGGAATCACAACAATTACGATGGCACAACATCACAACACGAGGTTGGCACATCATCACAACACAAGGTTGGCACATCATCACAACAATTTGTTCATCTATGCTAACATATTGGAGTTTTATGGCTCCTCTCTACAACATATCACAAATGAAGAGATATCAGATATCTATGTGCTTTTACTCATCATGGAATGAAAGGTTCTCCATCATCTTTATACAATTTTGGTTATCACATAGGATCATGGGGGCTTCCATCTCTAGATCAAATAGATCTGTCAAAAAAATCCGAAACATATGGCTTCACAACTGGGAGAACATGAAACAATGTATTTTGCTTCTGTCGTGCTCAGAGTAATGTTGAATTTCTTCCTACTATTCCATGAAGTCATGGCTGACCTCAAACTGAAACAACATCTTCAAGTGTTCTTTCTATCAGAAACACTTCCAGATCAATATGAATCGGTGTAACCACTCAGTCCGAAGTCATGATCTTTAGTATAATAGAGACCAAAATCCAACGTACCCTTAAGGTGTCTCATCATATGTTTTGCAACAACAATGTGAACATGTCTGGGTTCTACCAGATAATGACTCAAGGAAAAACATGTATCTAGCCTGGTATTCATCAGATACATCATTGAACCAATAATCTATTTGTTCAGAGTAACATCAACTAATTCTGATGATGTATCGACCATGAGCTTCAACTTTGTTTCCATGGGTGTGTACATGGATTTGCATTTCAACATGTCAACCCTTTTCAATTTTAACTACATACTTTCCTTGATTAAGGAAGATCTTCTTTGTGCTCTGCCAAAGTTCAAAACCTAAGAGATAATGCATTTAGATCTTTCGTCAAACTCTGTAGTGAGCTTCCTCTACAATATGTGATGAGATTTTATTTATCTTATCAAGAATAAATCACCTACATATAGTAGTAACATCACTGGCTCATCATTCATAACCTTGAGATAAAGGTTAGAATCAACTTTACTCTTGGTAAATCCCAAGCTCTTTAGGAAACTGTAAATTCTGCCATATCAAGCTTTAGAAGCTTGCTTCAATACGTACAAATCCTTCTTCAACTGGCAAACAAGAGTCTTTCTATCTTCAATATTCACATCAATTTTTCTCATTATATTGTACCAATCTGGTACACTTTCTCAACTGCAACTAAATTTACACAATCATGTGCTAGCTCTATGTGCTTTCTGCAAAGCACTTGTCTGTCTCACTGTCTGGGAGTATGTCCTCTGCTCTGTAATGTTCCTGAATTGGATAGTCTAGTAAACACTTCTAATGTGTGTGTAGGATCAATGGTTTACAACATATAAATGATCATACAAATAATAAATGCGACAAAGCACTGCAAAGTTTGTATTATGATATCTATGTGGATTACAAAATGGTCGAATGCGGTTAAATAAACTGAAAATACTCGACTAGATCAACAGAAAAAGGATCTTAGCCGAAATACAAATAAGCAACTAAAAGATAATACCCAAAATATGGGAGCATTGTAGAATCAATGGATGCGCTGAGACTATGGCAGCTCTGATGGTAACTACTGGAAGTCTGGAAAGTTCTCCCTAGGAGATATACTTATCGGAATGGCCTGGAAATTGTCCCCAATGGTGTGCCCTGCTCTAGTCCTCAATATTGGTATCTTTCAGACCCCTCTGCTGATGAATCTGGACCCTGGATGGATACCCCTGGGGGAATGCACCCCTCTTCTTCTGGAAAAATGAATCCTAGTGATTCCACTATCAAAATCAGATGAGATATGTCTCAAAATGACCGCCTTGGTCTACTGGGAAATGGGTCAGAAGGGTTTCCTTGAATCTGGTTTGATTCTCGCTCTGGAACCCCAAATGTTCCTGCTAAAAGTGTCGCATGTCCAAGTCTGGAAAATGCGTCCCAGTTGATTCCTCCATTGGAATCTGATGAGGAACTAGGCAAAAGATACACCTTTCCCTCTCTCAAATGGGTCAGAGGGAAATCTCAAAATTCTCCCTGGATAGGATAAGTCGACTAAAAACCCTCTTAGAAGTTGTGCCCTCACTCTGGATGAATGTTCCCTTGCTGTTGAACATTGTGTAACTACTGTTGAAGAATGATGGAAGACCTGAATGATCTTCTTGGTGACTAGGGTGTGTCACTCAACACCGAAATCAGCCACTGGTGTCTTCCTCCTGGAATCCACTGAACTATCTCTTCTGAGATGTGCCTCTTCTCCTCAATGACAAGTCATAATCTGCATAATAATGAATTAGGTTGTTGACCCTTCTCTCATATCTTTTCTAAACCCTAATTCACTATTGAAACCCTAATTTGTTGTTGACCTTTTCCCTCCAAGTGACTTTTACTTTATTTTATTATTCCTTGATTAAATCACTTAATTAATTAACCATTTTACCTCTAAAAAGTTATTTATCCATCCTTATGTCTTCTTCAGCCACTAAAAGTCACTTCTCATCATCTTATCCTATAGTTCTCTTCTTTCTGATTCCGATGAGCTATTACACTAAGAGGTTTCTCCAAGTAATATGCCCATTATGACCTTCTTAGTGAATTTAATTAAGATATGACCCATAATAACTCAAAATTATGAAAATCGTTGGAATGCAATGGAACCAAAGCCAAGTTGTGCGGAATGGATCTTGATGATGAACGATGCAGGTCGGGCCCAATAAAACCCTTCAATGTCTCCCGAACTCTCTGTCATCCCTATCTAGCTACTCTGGTAGGCATAACACTCTGTAAAATTATAATGTCCCAAAATGGGGACATTACAGTCCTCCCTGCCGTAATATTGCTTGTCCTCAAGAAATAACTGAATCCAACTACATATGATACCGGGGTCCCATATCCACCTGTGTGACATAAGGTAGACTGCCCTCAAGATGTGGTCTCTCCAGGTGCTCACCACACATGACACCCACATGCTCCTGATGAATAGAATGATTAATGGACAAAGAATCTCAGTCAACTTCCTGAGAAACCACTCTACTCGAAACTGAACTCCATCTAACGCTGAACTACCAAGCACTCCAATCCCTGGATCCCATATCAGAATGTGAACTGCAATGCCCTGTGGAGTATAGTTCTATAACATATCAACACCATGAGTCTCCTGCAAATAACACATGGCCTCAACCCGGAATAGGTCTATCCTATCAAACCATACCAAACTCAGCACAACCCCCACCGATTGAACATGTTGTTGCCATAGTGAGGTACTACAAGACCTCAATGAATCACCATCCAGTGACGTGCTCTCCCCAATACTGAAAATCAATGGAAAATCAAAGTGATTCTCCCCTGCAAACGTCTGCACATCTCCATTAGTCAATGAAATGCCTGGCCCTATAATCCTAGGGTCCCATGCTAGTCTCTGACATGGACCATCACGTCGATGCTGCTCTACTCTGATCATGACTGTCTGCTCAAAGTATCCATACTGGACCCTCCACGCGTGGATCCTCATAAGATGAAACAAACTATCGACCCAATGGACTCCCGAATCCCATGTCAAATTTGGAAGTTCATCACTTTCAATCCCCACTAACTATTGATGTGCCCTACTAGTAACTGTCGAAATCCCTCCATCCTCATCCCAATGAGAGTCTGAATATGTAGCAAACTCTAAGATATCCTCTGTCCCATGGCCTAGGATACTCTCCATCACACCTAGGACCTCAACTGTCTGCCCCTGATGATCCACCCCTATCCTTCTGTATGCAATCAAGACACTCTTGTCAAGTGGTCTTAGCCTACCAACTCTCCATGTCCGCTGCCACTGTCTATCTTCCCCTGCACTGTTGTCAATGATGAAAGTATCAGGAAAGGCTATCATAAATATTTGCAACCAACTATAGGACTTGAAATTATCATACGCTTTGGTCAATCCAAAGGACTTAACCAAAATCTCATCCATCGACACCCTTGGTAAATAATTGCCTACACTCATCACTGAACACCAACCATTGGGTACAACAGTAGGTACCTCCACCAACTGCGGGTCAATCATTCTCCATCCATAATCACTCACGCAACTGCTTCTACGGTGAAGGTGATCTCCTAGATCTGTATACTGCTGCAAGAGAGAGGAATCTCCATGCTCTACTAAGTACATCTCCTCCTTGCAATCTAGTGCGTCCCCCTGAATCACACTGTAAAACTTTGTATGTCTCTGTGAACTACCACTCATGACTCTGTGCCCCTGCATAATCATGTGATCTCCTGTATACACCTGCAACATCCTGGATCCGGGGTGTACTACGGGGTCATCCTCTACATGAAGGTCAACCAATCTTGGAACACAAATGGAAGTGTCCTCATAACTTCCCCTGGCTTTGAAATTCCCATGTGTACGTGTGTGCTCAACTGTCTCAACACCCCTCATGAAGGGTGGTCCCTGTGACCTATGGACATCATCATGTATCTCTGGATCATAGCTCTCCATACTCATCAGTGATCTTGGGTACCCATGCTCCTCCCTCAACTGGTGCTCCACTACTAAATCACCAACATCCTCTTGCAATGTGGCTAAGGGATATATCTAACTCTCTGCTGAAATAGATGTAGTGAATCTTTGTCTAATTTCCTCAAGGAGCTCCTCTGATATGGACTCTGATTCTTGAAGGGTTGTTTGTGTTCCTTCCAAGAATCTTGGTGTGCTCACCAAATCATGAGTGAGTCGGTCCACCTCAACCTCCTGCTCCCTCAGTGCCCTATGATACATATCACCAACCTCCAATAGGTAATCCCTATCCCTCAACAATTGTTGGTAGTCGGCCCTCATCACAATCACTCTCTCCCTGAGTGTATGAAAGTCATCAATGACAAGTCTCCCATTTGAACTATCCTGTGCTATCGAGGCCCTCCAACAATAAACTGCCACCAATGCATGTGTATCATCAATGCATCTAGTGGCTGCCATGATCATGTCCTCATTGAATCTCAATTGTCCTACCAAGTGTCGTGACTCCTGGTCACAATCCTGTTGAGGTGCTACCTCATGCCTCTCATTGCTAGTGTCAACAATGGAATCCCCAACAACACACTCCTCAAAATATAAGGCACTGAATTTCCCACTGTCCCCTGTGCTACTAAGTCCTCCTGTATGCCATTGCACGCCATCACCAACTGCTATCCCTATCTGAATCTCACCATATCCTATATGGGTAGTTGTATCCTCCTGTGCACTCAACCTACTAATATCATTTGCGCCTGGATCCCATACAGATGTGTCCATACATGTTCTATGGTCATTCTGACCAATAAGGAGTGAATCCTCATCACTGTAGATCGATCGTGGGAGTAAGTGTCCCAACAAGTTGTCGGTATCCACAACCTGGTCCATCAATGGAATCTCTAAGAGTGGTGATTCACTCTCCTCATATTGATAGGTGTGTGTAAGGTCAACTATCTCCAAGCCATACCTCTCCTCCTGGGTCTGCAAATCCATATGTTCCTTGTGTACAATCCCCACACAAGGCTCCTTTACCATATCAGGAATGGCACTGATATCCTCATGTGACGTGGCTAGCATAGGTGGATGAGAAGATGAAAAATGTGGCTCACTCATCATAGGAAGCTCATCATTCTCCATACATGACTTCTTGGAAGCCATGTCTACACCCACCGGTAGGTCGTCCAACCACCTAATCTCATCATGTCTAAGTGTCAACACGTATGAATCTGCAACATTATCTGATGGGGAAGATGAAGGATATGCGCTATCATCCTGTCCATACAACTGTCCCTCAGATGCGCAAGAGTCACTAGCTTTATCGAACTGCTCCAAATAGGCATATATGGTTGCATTCACATGCATCTCCTCATCCTCGCTGTCATAGTTCACCTCAACAATGTGCACCTTCCCTTTACCCCTACATTTGTGATTTGGCTTCCAAGGCACTTTGCAACTGTAGCAATGCTCCCTGCATCTAATGGGTGTAGGCTCCGTCTGTGCTCCTGTCAATCCACTTGCTGGTAATGATGTATCTAGATCCTTATTTGATTTTCCCCTTAGGATGGCAGGAAAACCAGCTCTAATACCACTGTAATGTTCCTGACTTGGCTAGTCTAGGAAACACTGGTAATGTGTGTGTAGGATCAATGGTTTACAACATATAAATGATCAAACAAATAATAAATGCAACAAAGGACTGCAAATTTTGTATTATGATATCTCTCTAGATTACAAAATGGCCAAATGCGGCTGAATAAATTGACAATACTCGACTAGATCAATAGAAAAAGGATCTTAGCTGGAATACAAATAAGCAACTAAAAGATAATACCCAGAATATGGGAGCACTGCAGAATCAATGAATGCGCTGAGACTATGGAAGCTTTGACGGTAACTGCTGGAAGTCTTGAAAGTTCGCCCTGGGAGCTATACTTCTTGAAATGGCCTGGAAACTGTCCCCAATGATGTGCCCTGATCTAGTCCTCAGTAATGGTATCTGTCAGACCCCTCTGCTGATGAATCTGGACCTCGGATGGATACCCCTGGGGGAATGTGCCCCTCTTCTTCTGGAAAAGTGTGTCCTAGTGATTCCACCATCGGAATCAAACAAGATATGTCTCAAAATGACCGCCTTGGTCTAATGGGAAATGGGTCAGAAGGTTTTCCCTGAATCTGGTCTGATGCTCGCTCTGGAACCCCAAATGTGCCCGCCAAAAGTGATTCACATCCAAGTCTAGAAAATGCGTCCCAGTTGATTCCTCCATCATAATCTGATGAGGAACCAGGAAAAAGATGCACCTTTCCCTCCTCTCAAATGGGTCGGAGGGAAATCTCAAAATTCTCCCTGGATGGGATAAGTCGACTAAAAACCCTCTTAGAAGTTGCACCCTCACTCTGAATGAATGCGCCCTTGCTACTGAACACTGTGTAACTGCTGCTGAAGAATGATGGAAGACCTAAATGATATTCCCAGTGACTAGGGTGTGTCTTTCAACACCGAAATTATCCACCGGTGTCTTCCTCCTGGAATCCACTGAACTATCTCTCCTAAGATGTGCCTCTTCTCCTTAATGACAAGTCATAATCTGCATAATAATGAATTAGGTCGTTGGCCCTTCTCTTATAGATTTTCTAAACCCTAATTAACTGTTGAAACCCTAATTTGTTGTTGATCTTTTCCCTCCAAGTGACTTTTACTTTATTTTATTATTACTTAATTAATTAATTAACCATTTTACCTCTAAAAAGTGATTTATCCATCCTTATGGCTTCTCCGGCCACTGAAAGTCACTTCTCATCATCTTATCCTGTAGTGCTCTTCTTCCCAATTCCGATGAGCTATTACACTAAGAGGTTTCTCCAAGTAATATACCCATTATGACCTTCTTAGTGAATTTAATTAAGATATGATCCATAATAACTCAAAATTACAAAAATCGTTGGAATGCAACGAAATCAAAGCCAAGTTGTGCGGAATGGATCCTGATGATGAACGATGCAGGTCAGGCCTAATAAAACCCCTCAATATCTCCCGAACTCTCTGTCACCCCTATCTGGCTACTCTGGTAGGCACAACACTTTGTAAATTATAATGTCCCAAAATGGGGATATTACATACTCTCTCTGCAACTGTTCCTACTGGAACTAGGACTCTACACCTGCACCTTCTCTAAAGCTGAGAATGGTTGCTCCATTCTCACTATGACTATGGAAATCAGGAAGTAGCTCCTCTACTCCATCATGGCAACAACTTCATCTGGAACTGAGTGACTCAATAGATGATACTGAAGGTAGATCTTCTTATTTAATGGAGGTAACTCTATATTTTATTGTATTCATGTATCCATGAACCAACTAATGTAATGCACCAACTGCCACTCAAATTTAAATATGGGGATTTCTCCCCCTGCATCTCATACTATATATGAATCATGGTTGTTCTAGTTGTCTTCATAAATATTGGAACTATTTCTTCAATTACTAGAGTAAGTGTCTTGTCATAGTATTCTCCCTCTTGTTGGGAGAATCCTCTAGACACACATCAGGCTTTGTACATATGCAACATGCTTGATCTATATAGATCAATCTTGGAAGTCAATATTGACTTCTCTTCTAGTCTCACAGAAGAATCTATATCCTAGTCTTTCTGACTGGCTTCCTTCTTTGTCACTGAAACAAGGGAATCTTCCAGGATATTTAATGTCTTCTAGGAGTCTCTGAAGGTACGATCTAGTCTTCTCATGTCATCTGTCTCCCAATCCTGGAAGTTGTCTCTCCATCTGATCCTTTCTGAGATCAGGATTATTCTTGATTTATTCTGAGTCTACAAGGACTTCGTCATCTCTTTACAGGGTATACTTGGTGTTGAATACCAAGTCTAAATGTGAAAGGTTGAGTCAGGCTTCAAACGAATTATGCTTCCGGTCAAGGTGGCTTCATTAACCTTTGAACAATTCTACTATGAGTTCTTGTTCTAATGTTCGGTAATCTTTGGAGCCTTCTGCTCCTTACATTCAATATTCATATGAGATACTCTAAATCTCAAAAGATAGCTTCTTATTCATATTCTTTGGTACATGAATGTATATGGTCATGTACGTAGTCTGCTTCATATCTCATCTAATATGTTGCCTTATGCAACCGTCACTATAGCTTCCTCAAGGTTATCACCTGTGACCTGAACAAAGTCAACAAAACAGAAAAAAGATTAATACTCTTTTGATAATATTAGATAAAACAAAGACACTAATAATCATCAAAGTATCTCCTTTAGAGCTATCACTTGTGACCTATCTGAAGCAAAGATCAAAAGTAAGAAATACAATACAAAATGAGGTCAACACTCTTCTAGTATTGCGATCAAACATTCCTCCATGGTAACCTAGAACTAACACAAGAGGTTTCTCCTAGAGGAGATGTTAGTTGTATCGGTTAAATGATTACATTAAGCATTTATCTCAATATGCTCACATGCTACCAAGTATAATACTTTTCAAGCACTGCTATCAACTATAGTGTTTACTTGTAAAGGAGTATTCATCAACTTGTCATGTGCAACTTTGAATCTTATCAACTTAATTAATCAAACCTGGAACCTGGAGCCTTGTCCTCAAGGATGAGTGTGCTACTTTTCTTCCAAGTCTTCTTCACTCAAGATGATGAGTGCCTTGTTCAACATGTCTTTTGTACTAAGACAATATGTTATCTTGACAGAAGGTTGGGTTAGAGAATAAACTCTATGATCTAAACTTTAATCCATCTAATACCTTGACTTTAATTTTGACCAAAGGTTAGTATGATGGTCATAGCTTCAACATGAAATCTAGAAATAATGTCATAACAAATAGATGCATATCAGAATAATCAAACTTGGGTTGCATTATTCCTCTGAATGTGTTAGATCTTGAGATCCTTCTGGATCTATGGAAATAGATCCCTTATCCTGCAAATACCCTTTAAATCTTAACAATCTAAACATATGTGGGTACATACCTCAGAGAGCATTTGCAGGTAGTGGCACCATCTAGTAGCAGCGGTAATAATTACCAACTCTTAAAAACTTCAAGGGTGACTGCAACTGGTACTACAGCTGATACTTCAACTAATACTGCAACTGCAATTGATACTGCAACTGATTCTGAGACTACAACTTAGGGTTTTATGAGGAAACCCTAATTTTTCAAACTTCAAATTTTGAAATTTCGATCAAAGGGATAGATGCGTTGAGCTGAGGCGAGTAAGTTGGTGCAGTCAGATTTCTGAAAATCCAAATTTTACCCCCTCAAACTTGACCAGTGGATTTATGGACTGGTGCTTCTGGTACTTTTGGTTTTCTGGTACTTCTGGTACTTCTAGTTTTCTGGTACCGGTGAAAACTAGGGTTTCACTTTYCGAGGGATTTACCCACTGAAAAGGTGCGTTGAAGGTGCCAAATAATTCCTTGGGTTAGGGAGCACTTTTCTAGATGGTTTTGAGGCTGAAAATATTCTTCAATAAAAWYCCCTAATTTTCATGTACGACAACAATGATGTTTTTCTTTTTCTTGTGAAAGATGCTCTCTTCAACTTAGCTCTGATACCATGCTAATGTTTAAGATATTATTAGGTTTCTTTTCAATTTACTAGATAACCATAGCATATATGGGATCACTGAGAAATATACAATCATAAGAGACACATCATGTTAAGAACCAAACATCAATATAGCATACAAAAACCTCTAGAAAAGTACTCAACGCCTTGAAAAAGAGATAATATCAGATAATAATCCTCTTCGAGGGGGCAACCTCCTGTTACCCCACTTAAATGTTCAAGTACAAGATGATTCAAAATGAAAATGTCTCCTTGGTATATATAGGAGACTAGGAGGTTTAATGACCTAAAGCTGACATAAATAAAATAACATTACTAATCTAAATTACAACTAATGGCCTCAAGCCGACATAAATAAAATAACATTACTAGTCTAATATGCCCCAATTAAGTGGTAATGAGCCAATATTAGGGCTTAACATGCCCCTCCCCTTGAGACAAGTGTTGTCCGCAACGCTTG
>JASDQU010504078.1:120892-141955 GCA_032191745.1 Picea mariana | reverse complement strand
CCCCCCCCCCCCCCCCCCCCTTGATTTTGACTCAATAAGGGATACATATAGATCAAAAGCCAACTTCACCTCTCCAAGGGGTCTAATTCCTCATTATAGGAACAATTTACATGATTTTCTCCAACCAAACCCTAAGACTAGGGAGGTTAGAAACTGATTTCCCCTTTTTGCTAAACTATTTGAGTTTATTTCTCAAAGCATTAAATACAAGATATTAACCTTAAAAAACTCAAAATTAAATTAACCACATATATTTTCAACTTTTACATTTACCAATTTCACTTTTAACTTTTTACTACAGTAAAAAAATCTCCATTCATAGAAACACAACAAATTTTCCCAGAAGCGCAACAAATATTTGAGGTTACTTTTGAGTGACTTTTCCTGATCCATTTGCTAATATGAAGGTATATTTGGAAATAATGGGATGTATATTTGTCTTTATAACCTTAAAGAATGAAAAATGACCTCTCCAAATCTGAGAGAAAAAAGTTTTCCCAAGACTGCTCCAGAAGCACAGCACCAGGGTAAAAATAGTGGTAGAAAGTGGTTTTTTAGCATATATTTTGACTTTTTCTCTGAAAATGCAAACTAAAATGGAAACCCAGGTTTATATTTGGTATATACAAGTCATAATATATCCAACCATGTAAATAAATCATCATTTGGTGCCCTAAAAAAAAAATAGAGTGTGAGCTCACTGCGCTTTTGTGCATCACAAAATTGCCAAACTTTCAAAATGTTATGCAAAAATAAGGCTCAAAGGTAGAGAAATTTATCACTATACATAAAACGTTTTGCAAAAATGATAGAGTTTTTTTTTTATTTGATATGTTATAAACAAAATCCTCCTCCATGTTTCAAAAATACTTTCTCATTTTTTCATAATCTAAGTTTGAAGTTGGTCACTAAAAAATTGCAAAAGCACAGTGTGCTCTCAACAAAAGTGCATTGTGCTATTTGAGAAGGTTTTTGGAGGCCTTCCCAGAGGATTTTTGGGATTAAAGTGGTATGGTTGGAAATATTATGACGTCTTATACACAATGGAGTCATCATGCACTGCAAACACCTTCTCCAAACCCCTGAAAAAATGACTTGAAGTCAAGTTGTCCATAAGTGCAGGAATCCTCATATAGCAATTGTATTTTGGGAATTTTTCTCAAATCATAACACCTATGCATAAACTGAAGGAGGTTTTTGTTCCTTGGTCTATTATTGACAAAAACCTATTTCACTTTTTCCAAATGCATCTTCCTTATTTCAGAAAATAATTTTGAAGTAGAATTGTCCCTGTGTGCAATGTAAACCCTAGGCAACCCACATCTTGAAAGGATTTATTGACAAAAGATGAAGCCATGATTTCTTGGAATTTGGTGGGATCATACCTGGAAAATTTCCCTCCCTTATTGTACTTTTTCTTCTCAGTGTCACTGTTTCTAGTTTCCATGATTAAAACCTTAGTTGAGTGGGAAGGAAAGGGATAGGGTATGACTGTGAAAACAGGGGATAAGGGATAGTATTGTAGATGGAGGGAAATGAAGGGGTTAGGGGTTGTATAAATTCTTGGGGAAATTTTGGGGAGTAGGGATTGGTGTTAGGGAGTGTAGGGAGCTGGAAATTTGCGAAATGGGTGAGGGGAAAGGGTTAAAAAGTTGGAAACATAGTCCTAACCTAGAAAAGTGTAGTGTAGGCTAGGGTTTGTAGGGAAAATGAGGGAGATGAAGGGAATGGGTATGGGAGGTGTGGATGAAGGTGATAGAGTAGGAAACCTAGGTGTTTTACCACTGCAATGAAGCAAAAGCATATGGAAACCAAAAGACTATGACATTGTGTTGTAGGTGAATCCCCCTACAGACAAGTGGATTCCCTCTTGGTCTCTAGACTCCTAAGGCCAAGACAAAAAAGTGCTTGAAATGGACACCGACTTCCTTTTAGATATAATAAATCTAATGAATGAAAGATAAGGAGAAAGATATGTACCTTATTAGTGAAGTGTGTCCTTGCAAAGTCCAGGCTAAGCTTCGATCTTGAGCTCCATGATAGGTCCTGCAAAACAAACAAAGATACAATGGACTTCCTACTCTGCTGAGATTATCTCAAACATAGATCCATATATTTCAAACAAAATCATATGGAACAAGCATAAGGTTGAAAGAAACAGGCGAAGCATTGATTATTAATGAGAACAAGTAAAAGTACTTACAATCCTTTGAATGAAGGTGCAACAACTTCTTCTAGTTCTCCTTGTCCAACCCCTTTTCTCAAGTAATCTCCACTAATTGCTTTGATGACATCTCACTCATGAGATCATAAGTTTGATGAAAATCCCAATCTCCATTGTCAATACCTTCTTATGAGATCATAAGTTAGGTATAATTATCAATCTTCCTTGTACCTTTCACCATGAGAAGGCCTCCTTATATAACCTTGGAGAGGTCCAACCACTTGAGAGATATTTGGGATGAGTTGAGGAATCCTCTCCTTCAGTTGAGGATATCCCCTAAGATCATGCCTTGACCATCTACCTTCATGAATTGAGGGATTCTTCCCTTATTTACCTCAAAAAACCCAGAATTTGCTAAAAAAAGGGTAGCGCTCCCCCAAAAGGGTGCACAGGGCACTCAATCACTCCCCCAAAGAGGCTCAGGCAACACCAACACTCCCTGACAGTGGGTAGGGGAGTGCTCCTCTCCAAAATCCATTTTTTTGTGGTTTTCTCAATGTCAAAAGGCTTGTACTTCCTGTCAAGTGTTTTCTCTTCTTCCAAACTAACCTTTGAGGTGTCTTAAGTGTCTTTATGATGTCATTAGAGGCATGACATATGCAAGATGGAATTATGGTGTTTGTGACACTTGCAACACTTGTGGTCAAGATGCGACACTTGCGGACAAGATGTGACACTTACAACACTCGTAATGACGACACTTGCAACACTATCAGAGTGAGTAATTTTGAGGTGTAACACTTTGACCAAGACACTCATTTGAAAATTTATGACAAGGAATGATGACATGACCATGATGAAAATTTATGACCTTGGATGAGTGGAGGGAGTAGTAATGACACCTGGACACACCAATGACCATTTGAAAACCAAGAGATGTCAAATTTTATTTGAAAATATAACAATTTGACCTAATGACCCTATCAATCACATGGAAAGAGTACATTTTATCACTCAGACTAATGGACACTAACACAATTAATATTCAAGTTCAAAAGAAAACAGAGAAGAGAAACAAGTCGTATTTTTAACAGAGCATGGCCGCTGAAACTCAATGCAATCATCTACATAAGAGAATCTAATCAGTACTGAAGAATAAGACTAAACCTATAATAGACTTAAACAAATAAATAAATTATCTTGGAAACAGAATCCAAACTTGGTCCTTCTTTTCTCCCTTCTGCAATTTACAAGACACTCCTTGGTATCAACAACTTCATCAACCTTTATAGAGAAAAATTATGGAGTATGAATGTATGAGAAAGAAAGACAACCTCACAATGCTCCAAACATACCTCTCTTCCTAGGTTTTTTCTCTCCTATAGTTCATCATTTGTTGCCTCTTTTATATTGTTTAAGGAACGGTTCAAGTGGTTGAGGTCATTTCATATTTAATGAATTAAAACCTGAACGGGTTGAAGCAACCGACTCTATTTAATAAATAACATGTATATTTCCCACATTTAGTTATAGTTGCAAACACTGGTCAGTGATCCAGAGAAACATCAGGCAATAGATCAAACTTATATTCTTCATTGTGCAGCCCAATAACATGCCAATAACACAATTTCTTTGAGAATACAACCCATACTCCACTCTCATGTGTATTTTATACTTCAACTTGAGAAACTTCATGTCCAATGAGCAAGTGAATAATGGATCCATAGAAACTCCTACTTACAAATAATTCCTTGTAGAGAGGATGCCATACTAATGTTGTACATTTTTGTGATGGTCATGATAAGATTCAAGCTCTTTTAACATTCAAATAAAACTTTATGATTTGTTCTTTTAATGCAACAAGCACTTGATTTCTATTTGACCCCATTTGACACAATATTTTTATGATCATGGAGTGAATAGAACTCACGACCAGTCTTTGCATCCGATAGTTTTACAACTTTGTCTATATTACAGGTACTTGACTACAAGTCATAGGAGGAGTATTTGAATCTTTCGAAAATAAGTAATCAACGTTCGAATTGACAAATCGTTGGAGACCAAAACTGATATGGATTTATTTTAGCAGAGATTTCAACATACATACTACTTTGATATGGTGTTGAACCCAATATCAATCATTGTTGGGAACTCATCCATCATTAATGAAACCAATGAAGACAAGCACTCTCTCATATAAATGCATCGAATACACTGATATATCTGTCTTGGAAATACCAACAATTGCAATTAATTTACCATTTTTTGGTAGCTACTTTTGTGTGTCGAGGACAAATATTTTGTAGGAATGCCTTGAAATATGAGAATAGAAACTTATTTTTCCATCGATGTTATTTAGTGACAACACAATGAGAGCAATCCCATCTTTCGCAGATGCAATAATTGGGTGGTATGAGGATATTCATCTCTTGTTGGCATATCGAACAATAGTTTCAAGTTGTATTCTTGCAAAATGTCATTGCATAAGATTTGATAGCTATTTTTGTGATTTCCATAACTCAACCTTTCAGTTGTAGTGTCGGGTGAAAACTTAGATCAAATTTTAAGTGCATCACCATGAGATTTTGATATATGTAGGAGAATGGTTTTCCTGCAATAATTGTAAGTGAAATATCATGAAACAAAGGTTCCTCTTTGTTAAGTCAAAAATCTATTTCTGAGCTCCCACTTTGTTAACAAGAGAGAGATTCATGTGAGAATACTCAACCAAAGTATCTTTGATTTGTGACATGCACTTTCTCCATCTAGCATAAGAGCATGTTCTTCATAATGATGTTTTCTAATTTCACATTTGAAATTACTCTTCATATAGAATGTTGGACATCATGTAGTGTAAATCATATATAAATAACTTTGTGCTCCACTAAGGAATCATATAGTCCAATCCATTCTTTGATAGGGATATATTATCTTTGGCTTATGACATGGCATGGTGATAATGCCAAGGTGATAGTCCCAATAAGTGTGGTGTAATCCATATGTCATAATCAAAATATTGCATGGAGAGACATATATTAGAAAAGTGAGACATGTAAAAATTAGATGTAGGGTATAATACACGATGGTAGGGAAACTCATATCATAAATTTACACTAAGAATGATCTAGGAGGATTTAAAAGGGAAAAAATTCAAATTCCTCAAATCTCAACAAAAATGACACCAAGTCGAAGAGCTCGTCGTGACCTTTCCAATGGCACGAACAAGAAATAATATCCCTTACAGGTTCGTCCATATGTTTGGAGAAATCTCAAAGTCAATGCATTACTACTCGCCCTGTCCACGACCATATCTTGTTATAGGGTTGAGTTCTCACACATACAGAGGAGGTATAATCATTTTGATGCAGGAAGATGGGGTTGTTGGGCTACAAGTTCGTAAAGATGGTAATTGGATCCTCGTCCAACCCACCCCCGATGGTCTAGTTATCAATATCAACGACATGGTAGTAGTACGTGCGAATCCTAGCTTTGATTAGGCAGGTATTGAGAAATGGAAGATATCGGGTTGTCGCTAACAAGGAGAAAGATCGAGCATTGGGTTGTCGCTAACAAGGAGAAAGATAGAATTTCAATTGCAGCATTTTGTAATCCAGAGAAAGAGGCATGAATTGGTTTGTCTTGTGAACTTATAAATGAGTCCAATCCCCTCAACTACAAAAACTTCAATAGGAGGGGTTTGCCTTGTTTTACAAGAATGCACAGATGACAGTCTGATCTTCCCCAAAAATTGTATATATTACAAGAAGTGGTTGACGTTTTAGAAGAAATATCCAGTGAATTATGTGGAAAAATTGTGCAATGGCAGTCCAAATGGAAAACAGGCTGCACGCATTTGATTTAACAGAGTAAGAACCAAGGCTGTGTTACGATCAAGGAAAGAAAATATTTCATGGTTAGCTAGTCTTCTGAAGTTTTCTATAGAGAGCCTGAATCACAGACTCAAGAATCATCAGTATTTGGGGAGGATGGAGTTGGTGGTCATCAAACACACACTACAAAGGAATAGCGTTGAAGTATAATTTTACCAAATATAAGGAATTCATATATTATGAAACTGTTAGACCACGTGGAGAACACATTTTATCCATTATCAAATATATAAAAATCTTAAAGTTTTGGGTTGCAATTCGTTAAACGGCCTAATTGATTAAACCACCCAAAAAACAATATAAAATTAGTAGCAGCTAACTAAAGCAAGGAGAAATTTTTTATGAAGACATAAATTTTCTGAAGGAAAAATAAATAGAGAAAATTCTGAGAGAACTTTGGAAGAAATTTCAGAGAATAGTGTTGGGAGGACTTTTCGATTTCATTATTTTCTTACATCTTCAGCAGATATTGACGAAATCGTCGACAACAGGGGGTCTTGCGAAGCAGCGACAAGGATAAAGCGAGGATGACTTGTTGGCCTTCATAAGGTAAACGTTTACTTGTTAGTTTGTTGTACTAAGGCTCAATTTTATTCGACGCTAATCAGTTTCACTATGCAGGTTTTCTCCTTGCAATTTGCCACCATGGATCCATTCCTTCTTGGCTCAACTTTCTTTTTATTTTTCATGCTTGGTCTTTCTATTGTATACTGCATCTAGAGGGGCTAAATACAATATACCTAGCCCTATTCTACACAGAGACTTGCAAATTTAGAAGATTATGAATTTGTATGAGAAGTCTTTTAATGAAAATCATTTATTTCTCACTCTGCACTATCTCTTGATTTTTCTTTAAAATCCTCAATTTTCCTCATCTTTATTTACTTAACAGTTTGATTTTAGAATAAAAAAAAAGTTAGATAAAATCTTAAAAAGACAAACCAAACATATTTATTTTTTAAATAATCATGTTTATAAATTTTTATTTACTAGCTAATTAGTGTACATAAACTTTTGTTGATATTGCTATTTTAATTTTATTATTTTTACATCCAAACTTAAAAAGGGAAAATAAACAAATTTATGACTATGTTATATGTATATAAACTTTCATCACTAACTTGTTAATAAACCTTTTGCTTTAGCTTATATTTTGTTTTTTTTGGTTACTTATCACATGCTTCTAAAAAGAAACAAAAAAATATTATATCCGTTAAACCTTCAAGAAAACATTTTGTTTAATAAGATTTATTTTAATTAATTCATTTGTTTTATTTTCTTTCTCCTTCTTTCTATTAGCCTTGCTTTAGTTACCTTTTTTAATTATTTGTATTTATTTTATTAGTTTTAGTTTTGTTACTTCAAATGTATAGTGTAATTGAATTGTAAATAGCATAAAGATCACAAATTAAATAAAAATTAAATATTGCTAAAAGGAAAATTACAAGGAAAAGGAATCTATGCTTGGACTGTAGGTTAGGAGAAAATTGTCCTAGAGTTCAATGCACTTTCTTGTCTGGGGATTTAAGCCTAGGGTAACATTCCTGTTTCTTCTCGCCTAGCCCCGTGAGAGGTCGAAAATGTTGATGTTGGAGACTCTCTAGTCCCTTGGTGTCAACATATTTTTGGCGACCATACTGGGGAGAATCGTTCAATGGTTCATTCCTAGTTTTTGTTTTAATTCTTTCAATTTTACTTTTCCTGGACCTCGACGTCTCAACCAATTGGAAGCATGTTTGGTGGTTGTAATCCTGTGGTTTTAGCTACTAACCTTGGGAAAGTCGTTCGCAGGTATGGCATGTTTGAGTTTGAAGAAGACCTAAACAATTCTCCTTGGTTTATGCCCACTCCCTTGAAGTTCGCTCACCCAATGAACCCTTTACCTCACAAATTCAAGAATCATTTGCCTCTCTCCCATGGAGATGAAACTATTATGGTTATTGAACATCTTCGTGCATTTTCGAATGCTTGCGCCATTCTCAGAGTAAATAATAATGATAGTTGTATGTTGTTGTTTATGAATTCCCTTCAAGGCGATGTCACCTCCTTATTTTCTAGCCTTCCTGATGGATGCATCTCTACTTGCTTTGAACTTTGTCACCGGTGTGCCTCTACCTTTGGGTGTTTGGATAATCCTTACGAACATCTTAAGAGGTTTAATCAATTACGCATAAAGGATAATGACAAAATTTTTACTTTTAATCTTTAGTTTATCAAGTTATATATTTTAATTCCTACTCCCATTTTCCCTACAAACTTTTCTTCTCTGTTACATTACTACAAACTTCTATCTCCTCTTTAATGATGGCGGTTAGAATAAAAGAATGTTCAAAACCTAGAGCTAGCCCTATCCACTTCCCTTGACTTCGAAGAGAAAATTCGTAGAACAGGTTACTCCTTTGGCATTTATGATTCACACTAGGAAATGTCTTATTTAATCCCCATCATTAAGAGCTTACAAGATCACATGTTCTTTCTCAACTCTCAATCTTCAAATCGTGTTGGGAGTATCTCTTGGGAGCCCTCTCTCTTAGGGCCTATTTATGATGAATTCACTTCTTGTGGTAAAGAGCATGGATGTGAAGAGGATCATGATTATATCATGATGCTTGATAACCAATCCACCTCTCACACCCTTCTTAAACCTCATGAAGAAACTCAACCCCAAAATCATCTTTCATCTCAAGATTTTTATCCGCACGCATACTGTTGGAGTCGCCCTTGTTTTATTTTTACCCTTCACAATTTTAAATTTTTGATACTTGAAATCTAAATATGGTCTTTTGATTGTTTCCCCCGAGACTTTGAAAACTTTGCAACCTTATTACATAAGCAGCGATGCTTTTCCACTCTCGAAACAAATCTACTTTCGTAAGAATGTCGCTCTCTTTGTTTTAGTTCGGGATCTCGCAGGTCGGATACTTTAACCCATGAATTCACATATCCCGAGTCACGAAACGGCGAAGTCTTTTAAATTTTTTCTTAAGATAGGAACCAGGGTAAAGTCTTTTAACTCAGTGATTAGACGTTGTCGGGGTTTCGCGCCTCGGCGTTCGCCAAGTTCAAATTTTTATTTTTACAGCTCCAAGAGCCGAGAACACGAGGTTCTTTCAGGCTAACCCTGGTCAAGGATTATAGGCAAAAAGGCTAACCATGGTTAAAATCTGTTCTCGGCGTTTCGCCACTCGACACTATCTTTTAGAAAGTTACGGCGTCTAAAACCTTGACTCACGAAGTAGCAACGAAATTATAGCATGATTAATTAATCGCCTAATCTAAGATTTTCTTTCCTTTAATTGAGTCTTAATTATCGCCATCTCGCATTTTCGTGACTCGGCATACAAATCTCCCAGAAACTTGTCTTCGAAGTTTCAAGTCGTGATATGGCGAATAAATTGATTATGAAATTAATGATGCTCCAAATCGCGATTACTATTAATTAAGCCAAAATCGGTCCTCGCAGTCTCGCAAGTTGAAGACTCAAAATGTTAAAAGGAAATCCACGATGCAGCGAACAGCGAGAAAGTTATTAACGTTGCTAAGTTTTGATATTTTAAAATAAATCAAGATATTTCCCACGCATCGAGGCTTGCATGTTTCTCGAGGTAGCTATTTTCTCTCCATACTCCGACTGACTGTCAAACTGCCAAAATTTATGACATTAATGGGAAGATAAGGTAAATCTATGTGTAAGATCGGATTTTTACGGCATAAGTTTATTTCTAATTTCGAACTGACAGGCTTGTTTTGAAAGGTACCGTTTTTTCAAATATATGCAAGAGCTATGTTTCATTATGCATTTTTCATAGCATGCGGAGCACATCGTTTATGAGTTAACTACTTTCTGCATGTATACGTAGTTCTATCGAAGGAGAGCGAAAACGAAAACTGTGGCCATGGCTCCACGGAAAGCAGCAAAGGCGAATGTCGAAGTCATGGGACAGGGCTCAGAAAATGTCGTCGATACTTCACCCCGAAGTGTCGAATCGATCCTCGACTGGTCGTTTGTGTCAAATGTTCTGCAAGAAGAATTGGTAGATTACTCAGACGACTCCGACAACATCGAAAAGGATGATCTACACACCAAGTACAAGATAATCGTCCAATCTGGGATGCACAGAGTAGCAAATAGGCCACGGTTGCTTCCGTATTACGACATGATCTAGTGGGCGTTGGACCATGTAGACTTACCTACCAGGACGATCATGAACAACTAGTGAGTTACTCTCGGGACTTTTAGGCCCGAGCATCTACAAACCATGTACAAGCTACCTTCTACGTCTAAATATACATATGGTGCCGAGTTCCTGGAGGAATTCAAAGAGAAAGAGTGCACCCAGTATGACAAAACCATGCCCGGTTTGATCAAAGATTGGGTTTCACACTCCGCGAAATTCAGAGCAAATGACCATGGCATTTATTCTATCACTTCTTTGGCGCCACAGTATAAATATGTGGCCATGATGACATGCCGTCTATTTGGGAGATAAGAAACATCGCATTTCTACATCGCGTGGGTTCCTCTCATGTTTCGAGTCGCAGAAGGTTGCTTGTTTAATTGGGCAAAGATGCTCTCAAACAGTTTTTCCAACAGGGTCATAGAGTATCGCGAGCAGAAGGCAAGTGGGAAACCGTCCTCATTTTTCATGTCAGCATATATCATGGATGCGGTATGTTCCATGACACCATTCCCCTTGATGAGCTAGGCTTGGAATCCAGCCCAAGAAAAACCCGTGCATGAGTATCATGACAAACTATGGGAGAATAAAGCAGAAAAGTTCACATATGAGATTTTTAACTGGGTGATGGTGCCCCTGCATATCGCCATTTTTGGGCACCCACCACCTCGCGTCTCAGACAGCATTGCAACAGGTCTGAGTGGCATAGTGGATTGGTATGTGGAAGCAGAGTTTTCATAATTCAGAGTTTTCAGGGCTTCTGTTCCCCCTCATGCGTTGCCCTTGTTCATCCCCGACAAGCTGGCTTGTCGAGAGGTTGCTTGGAAAGTGGTAATTGAAGGGGTGAGCAAAGAACTCAAGGGTTACTCAAAGAAGGTATGGCCTTCTTTTTCCATTTGGCTGAATTCCTATTCTTTATTAGATTTTGGGCATGCCAAAGCCGAGGCTGCTGCCCTGGAGGACCTAAGTTTGGTCTCCATTGAAGTGAAGAAACATGATCCACAAAGGGTTGTGAGAAACCATTTGGCTCATTGTGGGCTCAAGAGATTTGAGCATGAAAATTCACCCTCAGACGACGTTTTCCGAGGGGCGAGATATTATGAAGAAGTGCAAGCCCGGATCCAATCATTGGCACCCGAAGACACAACATCTGTATTAAAATTCCAAGAAAATAGACGAAGAAGTCTCCCCGCTGTGTTGGGAGGTTTGGCTGCTTCCGAGACAAAACAGAAGGATGCTGAAGATTATGAGGACGCAATATCTAACCTTGGAAAACACTAGGAAGGGGAACAAACGAAGAATCCCGAAGCAGAAGTAAAAACTCCAGGCCCACCAAGTGAACAGAAGATGGAGACTGAAACTGAGACTTTAGGTACGCCAAAGGAGCAGAATCCCGTCGGTACTCCAAGAGAATCGACAGAACAAATAGGAGATCCCATCACCTCGGTCACACCCTTGCAGTCGGCACA
The DNA here is from genome assembly GCA_032191745.1 of Picea mariana. Classification (NCBI taxonomy): domain Eukaryota; kingdom Viridiplantae; phylum Streptophyta; class Pinopsida; order Pinales; family Pinaceae; genus Picea; species Picea mariana. The sequence continues at coordinate 130,254 of JASDQU010504078.1, read as the reverse complement.
GGGAAATGTCAGAGAGGGATGGATATTTAATGAAGAACTGAGGCCCATAAGAGCAGAGGAACTCCCTCCAAATGAGTTCTTTTTTGACAAAAAGAGGAAGGTGGTAGTGAAAAGAGAGTTATATCAAGAAGGAGAGTCCACTACGAAAAAATATAAAATCATGACCGATGGAAAAAATAATAAAAGTGACCAACTCGCCACTGAAATCGCGAGAACGCTGGGGGCATATTCTTCGGCAAATCAATTCTCAGTTGGGCTTTTGAATAACCAAATAAAAAGGAAAAATCTCCTAATCAGGACCCTCGAGGCTAAATTGGCTATAGTCGCAGAGAATGCTAAAGGTCAAGCCAACATGGAGATAGAACAGGCCAGAGTGGCCGACAAAAATGAAATAGAAATGCTCAAGACCAATCTTGAGCAAACACAGTTGGTGGTCCGAGATGGTAGAGCGCAGGTGAGCCAACAGAGAAATCTAATTGAATAGTTGCAGGCTCGGGCAGAAATCGTCGAGAGCAGAGAAATAGACATCGGCATATTTAAATCCCAAGCCAGTGAGATTTCGAGCAAAATATTTTCGGCACAGCAGAATTGCTTGCCAGGATAGGAGAGATCCAACAGAACTGTCTATTGGTGAATTAGGTGTCCAAGAACCTGACTGCCAGGGAAAGGGAGGCTGAAGTGGCTCGGGTCACTTTACAGGACGCGATAATCGGCACAAATAATAGGGCTTCGGCAGGCACTCCTGGGCTTGCCATCCCTGAACAAACCAGAGGCAATATTCTATTGAAAGATTGGGAGCACAACATTGCCCTGGGAAAGGAACAAGTCCAAAAGGTAACCCACTCTTTAGAAGAAGCTTTTAACTCCATAGATGGTGAGCTGTTGGATATTGACAGCCGAGGCGATGCAGAAGCATTGATGCAAATAAATGTGGAACAGATCTCACTCGATCTGAAGGAAAAGGATGAGAGAGATTCGGCCGACATCTCTCAGATAGATATGGTGGACATGGCCAAAGTTGAGAAGCACATGATCAAACCCAGTGCACAGCTAAGTGCCCTCGACATCATTGATGCACAAATGGGGGACAAGCTGCAGCAGATAGCCCGAGAATGCTACTTCGTCGAGGCCAACTGTCAAGCGTAACCTTTGTAGCTCATATCTCAGTTTTTGGAAAGATGTATCGCCTGCACCGAATCCGCGCGAAGACGAGCACCTGGCACCAAGTGAAGATTGAGTAGGAGAAAGAGAGTGATTGCGCTCCTCTCTGTTGTAACCAAATTTGTGTAACCGTTGAGATTCTAACTGATCTATAAAATTGTATAAATACATCATAGAAAGAAATAAACAGGGTTGGACCTTTTTTGTGTCGATTGTAATAGAGTTTTTGCATTCGAGAAGTTAATATAAGAAAATCTGGAGATTCTCGATTCCGTCAAGACTGTGTTACAAGTTTGTTTCTTCGTATTTCATGTTTCATTTCATTCTATTATTCATAATTGATGTGCTTCGTTATACTTTAGTACGACCACTACTATAACGAAAGGATTTCAGTTTTCTAAAATTGTTTATTGTCTTTCCTCTGCACTAGCTATCAGCGGGTGTAAGACCAATATGCACTTTCAGAATTCTATATATATTCTTTGCTATGTCAGTTATTTCCTTACTAATTTTCTCTTCTGTTTATATGTGAGTTTTCTCTTTGACAGGAACCTTGCGTTATATGCAGCTAAATGTTTTTCTCTCACCTCACACCTTTTATTAAAATATAATACAGTTACGGGAAAGAGCCTTCAATTTTCACTCCTGTTTTATTCTTAAACCGTTAAATTCCCTTTTATTCGACCAAATCGAGACAACATTTAATCTCTCTTTGAATCCTTTCCTACTCTTACTGTTCCTCCATGACTGTCCCTGCACCAACACAGCCTAATATCGAACCTGGACTATTGAACCAAACACATATTGCTTTAAACCTTTTTGACATAATCCTTAAAACTGCTAATAACCGGGATGAACTTGAACGTTCATGGGCAGCCATTGAACAAGATATAACTACTCAGGAATAGTTGGAAGCTAGACAACACCAACGTAGAAATCTTCCCTAGTTTCCTTTACCGAAGGTTGACGTTACCCTCTTACCCATCTTTCACCTACTTTCGGATGCCTTGACACTGTACTTTTAAGCCTTAAGTACAGACTCAGGAACAACATCTTTCTGGCGCCGTTGTCGGGGATCGAAGTTACGAAATCTTTTTCCCTGGGAAAATGACTTTTATTTCATTGAAAGTGCTACTCCTTGATAGTGAACATAGAGTACACACAATTTTAAGGCTTTTTCAATCTTTCACTTGGTGACTCCACGAAAAAATAAACTAGCATTCGGTAGAAGGAATACCAGACAGAACCCGGATGGTAAGCTGATTACGCCTATTACTGATCCCGAAAAAATTTTAAAGACTAAAACCCACTTTTAAAGATTAAATGCTATTCAGAACCTTCTACTTCACGCAGTCCTCTGTTTGATACCAAAGATCTGATGTCAAACTGCTCTGAAGTTAGGAGTGAGATTCATTCGACTTTCCCATCCATACACAAGGGACAAGGTCCTCTAGAAATTTCGTCAACAGTTGACATACCATCTTTTCTTCGATAGAACTTCTCGGTCTCGCCTGATTCCAAAAAGTGGAGGCGCCCCTGGAGGAGGAGGTGGAGGTCAAGGGCATGTCCCTCCTCCCAGAGTATTCACAAAAGTAGCAGCGAGATACGCTCCCCTGGTTTTGCCCGTCCCCCTTCATGATCTTCCTGAAAATTACATCAAAAATCTTCCTAAGTTCACTGGGGAGGGAGATCTAACCGCAGCTGAGCATATAAATTTCTTTGACCAATTCGCAGACGTCTGTGGTATCGAGCACGAAGATGTCTATTCGAGACTCCTTGTCTAGACCTTTGAAGGACAGGTCCAAACTTGGTTTCGGAACCTACCCACAGCTTCTATCTGGACATATGATGCTTTGGAAGATGCTTTCCTCAGACAATGGGGAGAGCGAAAAGATCACTTATATTATCTTACCGAGTTTGGGTCCCTAAAGAAAAAGAACTCAGAAACAGTCATGGAATTTATTCTGAGATTCAACAAATTGTATAATAAGATTCCAACCACGGTTAAACCTTCCGAACCCTCAGCCAAAGTAACCTTTGCGGGAGCTTTTGAGCCGGATTTCGCACTACTTTTGCAAGAAAGAAGAGGAGCCACCCTAAATAGAATGCAAGACGATGCTGTCGAAATAGAATCTAACATGATGGCTTCAGGTAAATTAAAGGCTAAAGTAGAAACAGTCAACTGTGAAAATAGACGCTATAGGGAACCAGCGGGTCCTTCAGGGTCAAATAGATACACTGATGACAGAGTAGATGATATGGCCCGAGTAATTAAAGAACTGTCCAACAAAATCTCTAGGATGGAGTTGGACCAGGCTAGAGATGATTCTTCTACKAAAAAGGACTTCARGAGAAACCCAAATCCCCCAAATCAATAGAGACAAATAAAGAAYGAGGATCAAAAAATACAAGCTCCACTAAAGAACGAAAATTTTATAGGAGCAAACGACCTCCAAGATTTCGGAGATTCGGAGGATGAAGTCGTGAATTTCGGTGATGACTGTTTGCAGTCGTATCTGACTCGTGAAGACTATGAAAAATATTTGAACACCCCATAACCGTCTAATAAGGATGAAGAAGGTGATCACACTGGTCTCTGTGTATCTCAACCAGAAACAGAGATGATAATGGACGAGTTTCAACCAAAATACAACTTAAGATCTAAGAGTAATCCCACCTCAACGAATCAACCTAAGAAAATCCTTCAAAGAGGTCAAGCTTATGAGCCTCCTTCGGAAGAGACCTTGTTACCTAGAAACAAAACCAAGGTAGCAAGTACTCAAGAGTCCGAGGTGAAAAAAGTTTAAACTCAAACACAAGTAACCGAACCAGTAGATAAAGTTATGTCTTCAACTAGGATCACGAGTGATAAAGAGATCCAGACAAGTAAGTCGGAAAGAAAAAATTTGGAAGTCTCAACCAAAGAAACAGACAAGGTAAACACATCTTTCAACTTTGAAAATGAGTTAAACAAAATTAAGATACCGATTCCTTTGGTAGAATTAGCAAAAAATCCCTCTTATCGGAAGCAAATTGCCAAAGCGATGGGTGTCTATGAGCTAAAAAGTCAGTCTGATGTTATAAACCTGGAAGATGACAGACCTAACATCACCTTTGGTCCCCATTTTGAAGGGTCCAAAGACAACATCGCTCCCTTTTATATCACTCTAAATGTATATGATCAATTGTTGCATAATTGTATGTTAGACTCCGGGGCTTCCCATAATGTTATGCCCAAGATTATAATGGACAAGTTGGGTCTCCAGATCACAAGACCTTATGGAAATTTGTACTCTTTCGATTCGAGAAAGGTTAACTGTATGGGGATGATAAAATATCTGGTAGTTACCCTGGCTCAGGTCCCAGTCAAGAGTATCCTGATGGATGTGGTTATCGCAGATATTCCCCCCAAATATGGCATGCTGCTATCTAGATCATGGGGAGCCAAGTTGGGGGGTTCTCTACAGTTGGACATGACATATGCCACAATCCCTGTGTTCGGTGGTCAGTTCACTCAGTTKTACAGAGAAACAAGATTAGCGTATACAGTCAGTGACCCTCAAAACCCAAATAACTTTCCCATTTACGTTGCAGACCAAGATCTGGGGAATTGCATTTTGTCTTTTGACGATGGTTTGGATGGGTGTCCAGAGGAACTCGATATGAAGCAAGAAGAGACAAGTCATTTGACAGAAGATCTGTGTAACACCGGAGTTTGAAAAATGTATTTTGATGGTGCCTTATGTTCTGAAGGGGCAGGTGCGAGAGTGCTCTTAGTGGCTCCTGAAGGTAAATTCATTGTTCCTTTCTCTTACCGACTGCAGTGGGACATAGATTACACTAACAACGTATGCGAATATGAAGCATTTATTTTAGGATTAGAGGCTGTAAAAAGGMTAAATATAAATAACCTGGAAGTTTATGGTGACGCAGAGCTAATAGTTAAACAAATAAACCGACAGTACCTAGCCAAGCATCCCAGACTAAGAACATACAGAAATTGTGCTTGGGATTTGATGGAAAACTTTTTCTCATCTGTAAAGGTCCATTTTATCYCTCATGCAGAGAATCTACATGCTGACGCATTGGCTAAGGCAGCTTCAACCTTTTCTCCTCCCTTGACCGTCAAACTGAAATATCACATTGAAATCAGATACAAACCCTCTATACCAGACAATATCCGACACTGGCAGGTTTTCGAAGATGACAAACAAATCAAGAAATTTCTTCTAGCAGTAGGTGAGTTCTCCGAAACTCATCTAGACCAAGAGAATCAAAATGACCCAATGTGGATTATGCAAGAAAGGGAAGATCCTGAAACCTTCCAAGAAAAAATAGCGGATCATCGTATGTTGGTCCTTAAAAGCAACCAAATTTTGAAAGGCTTAATTCCTTTAGAAATACTTTTCGATCAGAACGACGTACCTGTGAAATCCACTTTGCAGCCCCAACTAGAAAAAGTGGAGGACTACGATATAGGAACTGAGAAAGAATCCAGGATAGTAAAGATATCTAAGTTCCTCCCTCCCAAAGTAAAAGTCCAGTATAGAGACCTACTCCGACAGTACAAAGATGTTTTCACCTAGTTCTATGATGAGCTTAGAACGTATGACACTTCCATAATTGAGCACAAGATACCCTTGAAGCTCGGGGTCAAGCCGTTTAGGCAAAATCTTAGGCAAATTAAACCCATTTTGTTGCCCGTGATTGAAAAGGAAGTTAAGAATCTTTTAAATGCGAAAATAATCGTACCTCTGAGGTACTCGGACTGGGTGGCAAATTTGGTCCCGATCAGGAAAAAGAATGAAGAAATCAGACTGTGTGTGGATTTCCGAAACTTGAATAAGTCTTTTCTCAAGGATAATTATCCACTCCCCAAAATGGACCACGTCCTAGAAAAGGTAGTTGGAGCAAATCGAATGTCTATGATAGATGGGTTCTCTGGGTATAACCAAATCGCCATGAACGAGCAAGACCAAGAAAAAACTGCTTTCACCACACCATGGGGTACATTCATGTATGACAAAATGCCGTTTGGTTTGATGAATGCAGGGGCTAAATTCCAGCGTGCTATGGATATTGCTTTCGTAGGAGAAAGAGACAAGTTCGTAGTCATCTACCTCGACGATTTGACAGTTTTCTCTAAAACCGATGAAGAACATTTGATCCATCTAAAACAGACTTTCAAAAAATGCCGTAGGTATGGTATGTCTTTGAACCCAAAGAAATCACATTTCGCTATGCGGGAAGGTAAGCTTCTGGGGCATATCATATCTAAGGATGGAATCAGGATTGATCCTAAGAGGATTGAAGCAATAGAAACTATAAATATTCCCAGAAACGTAAAAGAGATTCAATCTTTCTTAGGTACAATAATTTTTTTACGAAGGTTTATCCCAAGTTTTGCTGAGATTGTCAAATTGATCACAGGAATGTTGAAGAAAGATAGCAGAGTAAATTGGACGACCGAGGCTAAAGCATCATTCGTGCATATTAAAAAAGTCATCAGCGAGGCACCTGTGTTAGCAAGCCCAGATTACTTGAAAGATTTCCTTATCTTCTCGTTTGCTTCTGAGCATACTATCACCACGGTGCTCTTGCAAAAGGATGATGAAGGATTCGAACGGTCGATCATGTTTTTTAGCAAGAGCCTTAGAGACATAGAACTAAAGTATGACATAATAGAAAAACAAGTGTACGCAATGGTAAAAGCGCTAAAAGCATTCAGAACCTATGTACTGCATTCAAAAATTATCGCGTACGTGTCTACCAGTGCTGTGAAAGATATATTGGTACAGCCAGACAGTGACGGAAAACGAGGGCGTTGGCTCGCTAAAATACAAGAATTCGATCTGGAATTCAAGCCGACTAAATTGATAAAGGGGAAGGGTCTGGCCAAACTCTTGGCTGAGTCGAATCTTAGAGCTCTTGATATTAATTGCCTCCAAGGGGAAGACGGAGATGCACACCTGCAAGAGACGTATGACCAGACAGATTCAAGCAAGGTTGAAGAAAAGTTCATATCGTCAGGCTGGTATAAAGACATAGTGTTCTACTTGTTAAACCTGAAATGTCCAAATGGACTAGCACCAGCCAAATGTAGAAATTTAAAACTTCATGCTGTAAAATATTGCATCGCCAAAAATCAGCTATACTGGAAGGATCCACTCGGTTTCCTACTATTCTGTTTGGTTGAGTCGGAAACTCCACGGGTTATAGAGGAATTTCAAGAAGGAGTCTATGGAGGACACCACGCATGGAGAGCCACAACCTACAATATCTTGAGGGCTGGATACTATTGGCCGAAACTATTTTTGAACGTCAAGTCCAAAGTGCGTACCTGTAACCCTTGTCAAATATTTGTTGGTAAATAGAATCTCCCGGCACTGCCACTCGTTCCAGTCAAAGTTGAAGCTCCATTTCAACAATGGGGTCTAGACTTTATAGGGGAAATTAATCCCCATTCCAGTGCTCAGCATAAATGGATTCTAACAACTACGGATTATTTTACTAAGTGGGTGGAAGCCATTCCAACCAAAAGGGCAACAGACTCAGTGGTAATCGATTTCTTGGAGAACAATATCTTGTCAAGATTCGGGTGTCCCCGAAAAATAGTTACCGATAATGCCCAGGCCTTCAAATCTATGGCCATGATCAGCTTCTGTCAGAAGTATAATATCGTTCTCGGCCATTCCACTGCATATTACCATCAGGGGAACGGATTGGACGAATCATCTAACAAGAGCCTGGTGAACATAATCAAGAAAGTACTGGATGAAAATAAAAGGTCTTGGCATGTGCACTTAAAATACGCATTATGGGAAAACCGCATCAGCACTAAAAGGTCTATCGACATTTCACCTTTTCAAATGGTCTATGGCACAAATGTTGTTCTACCTATAAACCTAGCATTACCAGTGATGAATTTATGGTAGGATCAAAACGAATAACCCAATCATGTAACCAGGAGAATTAATCAGCTGATCGAGGTTCAACAGCATAGAGTGAAAATCGATGATAAAATGCAGAAGTACTAGGATGAGATGAAAGCTTTGTTCAATCTCAAGGAAAAAGATAGGGAATTCCTTCCAGGTGACTTGGTACTAAGATGGAATGCAAGAAAAGAGGAAGCCGCAAAACATGGTAAATTTGACCACCTCTGGTATGGACCATTCAGGGTGTCTTCCCCAGAGGGGAAGAATTCCTTCCTGTTGGAGAACATTGACGGAGAAGTCCTCAACGCCCCTATTAATGGGCGGTATCTAAAGCATTACATGACGTAATAGTCGTCAGACTCAAAAAAANAATCGTAAATAAATAATTTTCATTATGTGTGTTTTGTACATACGTATATTTTCATTTAAAAATTTACTTTTAATTTTAGGTTTGTGTTCCTAAACTCTTGACACATTTCCAATAAGATTCGTATTTGTTTTTTACAGGATTCCAGCTGCAGTCGAAACTAGCAGGAAAAGTAATTTGCAGGTCAGTGTCAGAAATAGAGTGGCATAAAATAGGTGATACCTAAGATAATTCATAGTGCACAAAGAAAGTGAAAAGAAAAGATAGAGGTGAGATTTCTCAATACACAGGTTATGAAAGACTGTTAAAGCAAACTAAGGTAACACTTTTCAAACTGCAATATAAAAGGTTAGATAACAGGATTATTGTTGGCTTGATAATCTTCGAGTTAAAATGATTTGAATGAATACACTAAATCTAAAAACAGTCAGTCAGAATAACTGTCCCCAAAGATATCTATAAGAGCCAGTCTTGAACTGTTTTGACCTTTTGTGTTTTCAGTCAATGAATCGCTGCCTTGTATCCTGTCTATCTTCGGGTCTAACTTTTAGCAAGTCACCATCTTCCTGAGTCATTACGAAGGGATAAAAGTTTTTCGTTTTAAACCTCGTGGGTTTTGAAACAGATATTGATAGGAAAGCGGGTCTTCGCAACTACTTGATCTCCTGCTAATCGAAGGAACATTTAAAGCGATCTTAACTTTCCTAGGTTTTTCAATAGTGTCGGAAGAATCAAAGCTTGCTCAAATGGGATGCCCCTTAAAAAATGTATTTTCCTTTTTCCCTAAGAACGAAGGTGTTGTGAGGGTCAAGGGAAGCTTGGTACAGAGTGATCAAAATAAGTTGACAGACCTCTGATGCAAAATATTACACAGATATCAGCCCTGATACAAATTGATT
>JASDQU010504078.1:73679-116042 GCA_032191745.1 Picea mariana | reverse complement strand
TAGGACTCAGAGAGGGATCTCTCTATATGATTTAGCTTGGTTTTGACTTCAGATTTTAGGCTAGGTAAAAAGAACAGGTATGTTTTGTTGTAAAAGGGTTTATAAATTGGTTGAGACAGCTTACACATCCATTGGGCTATGGGGTCTGTATTTAATCAAATCTGAGAAACAACCATAAATTCCAAAGAAATCCTTCACGGGGAGAGATAACACACTCACTGGATCTTTTATAATTAAAATGAGGATCAAAATAAAAGTTAAGGGAAACAACTTCAACTAACAAGCACTTAAGAATCTCTTAATTGAAGCTATTTGGAAGATGAACATTCAAATCTTTAGAATCGGAAACAGGGTATCAGTGATAAATCCTGAGACATAGCGCTATTCGTAAAGATTAGCTTCAGAAAAACAAGATTATTACAGAGCAAGAAAACATTTATTGAGAAATCACATCACCAGTAAACATGCGCAGGAATCCTGTAAAGTGCCTCTTTCATTAATGGCAGATCTATTCAAAAATGTTACATCTTGATAGCCACAGGGCGTGAAGATCCAACCCCATTACATTAAAATTATCTCAATATATAAGATAAATCACTTCATCAAGTTCCAAGAGTCGGTTCAACTGTCTCGGCCGAAAATAGCCACCACTCCCATCAAATTCGGAGTTTTCTGTTATGAGAAATGGACCGTTTTTCTGCGAAACAGGGGTCTGCTCGGATGTGATTTTATCCTCAATGATGACACCTAGGAGAAAAATGAAAGAGGTTATTGTATATGGACATGTGCTGGACAAAAAAATCCTTCGGTTTTTCCAAATTCGTCCCCAGCTGGCCGTGACAGCTCCTGCAAAATCGGGACTGAAACTGAAAATGGAAAATATGGAAAAATAGGCCTCGAAGATGCCTTCGACTCTCTCTACTCGTAACTACATTGAAAAAAATGAAAAAAGGGTTTTGTTCCTCATCCCGTGCTGAGAAAAAACCTCTCTCGGATTTTAAAATTCGTCCCCGTTTTCTCAGAATCTCTCCCGGAAGAAGGCATGGTAACAATAGGCGAAAATGGTAAAAGTTTGTGAAAATGATTTTTTGGCGGGAAAAAATTTCGGACCCCCCCCACCCTCGTTAAATGCAGACTGCCCGGGGGGGGTCTGAAATTGTACTTGGGCCATGGATTTGGTTGGGCAATTGTGAGGCGTTCAAAATTGAATGAATTTTATTTATGATTTCGGACCCCCCCCCCTTCGTTAAATTCCGGAAGGTGGGGGGGCTCCGGAATTCATATGATGCGTTGGTTTAAATTAATGTATGGGGGATGGGGGCGCGTGTGTGGAAAGTGCACGGGGGTATAGTGGAGAATAGGGGGAGTGGGTAGTGGAGAATGAGGGGGGGATGACGTAGGGAGATGGGGGTAGTGGAGGTAGGTGGGGGATGGGACGTGGGGTAGTGTAGTGTACGTGGTGAGTGGGAGGGGGTGTATGGGGTAGAGGGTACGTAGGTTAGGACTTAGGTTGTTTTATTAATTTTTTTTTTATTTTCTAATTTTTAAATGTTATGCCATGTTTTGTTATTATGTTTCAAATTATTTTGTTTTATTTTATTTGTTTTTTAAATGTTTTTTTTTTATATTATATTTGTTTTTGGTTTGTTTTATTTCTTTTTTATTTTTAATATTATATTTAATATAATTCTTTATTATATTCATTTTTATTTTTAATGCATTTTATTACTTTTTTATTTTTTAATGTTTTTTAATGTTTTTAAATGTTATTTAATTTTTTGTTTTGTTTTTAATTTTAATTACTTTATTTTAATTTAAAACTAACCCTAACTTCTAACTTAGAGTCTGACCTAGGTACTAACCTAGTTAATAACTAATTAATTAATTAATTAATTAATAATTAATTAATTATCAAATAGTCATTTATTAATCAATTTTAACCTAGACTAACTTTACTGCTAATTCTTTTGTTCATCCTAAGTCCATTTATGCAGGGATGTAAGGCGGGATAATGGAGGCTGACGAAAGACAAAGGGGAGAGGATGCAGCAAGGTGATGGAGGATTGAGAGACAAGAGTGGAGGGAGGAAATGGAATCACCTGAGCCATGTTTCGTCACCGGGAGAGATGCCAAATCAACAGTCGAAGAATCGGCTCACCTATAATTATAGGTCCCTAACAGAAAGGAAATTAAAAAATGATTGCTCTCGTCTCAGCATTTAAATGCATAAATATTTTCCGAAGTGGTGAAAGGAAATTCAGTGAAAAGGGCCAGACAATTTCACCGGGGTACTGAACAGGCTTGCTGGCAGTGAAGCAATGTCTGAGATATCTGTAAGGCTGTTATACATGAATATCACTCTACTCTGGTAACCAATGCTTTCTAAAAACCTGATTCACACCCCAAATTCAGACGGGACTTCCCATTTTAAAAAAAAATGTATAATCTCATTCTTTTGACGCCAGCCGAGAGACACAAGATCTGTTGAATCTCCTAGGGTCATTTCGACTGTCTTGAAACATACCCAAAGTTAGTAGTGGGAAAGGGAAAATTGTGAAAGAGACTATAGCTGTGTTTGGAAAGAGTATCTGATTTTGGAAAAACTTCTCGAAGTAAAAAACGAAGTCTTTTTCCCCCTTCGATCCTTTTTCCTTGGAATTTTTCCGCATGTTTGAGCTTTTGACTCCATTTACCCAATATTGACATGTGGTCTACTGTTCTTCCCGCTTCACAGGAAGACGAGATCCCTAGTTGGAGCCTATGTTGGAGCCGCCCTTGTTTTATTTTTACCCTTCACAATTTTAAACTTATGATACTTGAAATCTAAACATGGTCTTTTGATTGTTTCCCTCGAGACTTTGAAAACTCTGCAACCTTATTACATAAGCAGCGATGCTTTTCCACTCTCAAAACAAATCTAATTTCGTAAGAATGTCTCTCTCTTTGTTTTACTTCGGGATCTCGCAGGTCAGATACTTTAACCCATGAATTCACACGTCCCGAGTCACGAAATGACGAAGTCTTTTAAATTTTCTCTTAAGACAGGAACCAGGGTAAAGTCTTTTAACTTAGTGATTAGACGTCATCGGGATTTTGCGCCTTGGCATTCACCAAGTTTGAATTTTTATTTTTACAGCTCCGAGAGCCGAGAACACGAGGTTCTTTCAGGCTAACCCTGGTCAAGGATTATAGGCAAAAAGGCTAACCATGGTTAAAATCTGTTCTCGGCATTTCTCCACTCGGCACTATCTTTTAGAAAGATACGACGTCTAAAACCTCGACTCACAAAGTCGCGATGAAATTATAGCATGATTAATTAATCTCCTAATCTAAGATTTTCTTTCCCTTAATTGAGTCTTAATTATCGCCATCTCGCAGTTTCGCGACTCGACATACAAATCTCCCAGAAACTTGTCTTCGAAGTTCCGAGTCACGATATGGCGAATAAATTGATTATGAAATTAATGATGCTCCAAATCGCGATTGCTGTTAATTAAGCCAAAATCGGTCCTCGCAGTCTCGCGAGTTGAAGACTCAAAATGTTAAAAGGAAATCCACGATGCAGCGAACAGCGAGAAAGTTATTAACGTTGCTAATTTTTGATATTTTAAAATAAATCAAGATATGTCCCATGCATCGAGGCTTGCACATTTCTCGAGGTAGCTATTTGCTCTCCATATTCCGACTGACTGTCAAACTACCAAAATTTATGACATTAATGGGAAGATAAGGTAAATCTATGTGTAAGATCGGATTTTTACGGCATAAGTTTATTCCTAATTTCGAATTGATAGGCTTGTTTTGAAGGGTACCATTTTTTCAAATATATGCAAGAGCTACGTTTCATTATGCATTTTTCATAGCATGTGGAGCACATCGTTTCTGAGTTAACTACTTTCTGCATGTATACGTAGTTCTATCGAAGGAGAGCGAAAACGCAAACTGCGGCCATGGCTCCGTGGAAAGCAGCAAAGGCGAATGTCAAAGTCGTGGGACAAGGCTCCGAAAATGTCGTCGATACTTCACCCCAAAGTGTCGAATCGATCCTCGACTGGTCGTTTGTGTCAAATGTTCTGCAAGCAGAATTGGTAGATTACTCAGACGACTCCGACGACATCGAAAAGGATGATCTACACACCAAGTAGAAGATAATCGTCCAATCCGGGATGCACAGAGTAGCAACCAGGCCACGGTTGCTTCCGTATTACGACATGATCCAATGGGCGTTGGACCACGTAGACTTACCTACCAGAACGATCATGAACAGCCAGCGAGTTACTGTCGGGACTTTTAGGCCCGAGCATCTACAAACCATGTACAAGCTACCTTCTACGTCTAAATATACATATGGTGCCGAGTTCCTAGAGGAATTCAAAGAGAAAGAGTGCACCCAGTATGACAAAACCATGCCCGGTTTGATCAAAGATTGGGTTTCGCGCTCTGCGAAATTCAGAGCAAATGACCAGGGCGTTTATTCTATTGCTTGTTTGGAGCCATAGTATAAATATGTGGCCATGATGACATGCCGGCTATTTGGGAGAGAAGACACATCGCATTTCTACATCGCGTGGGTGCCTCTCATGTTTCGGGTCGCAGAAGGTTGCTCGTTTAATTGGGAAAAGATGCTCTCAGACAGTTTGGCCAATAGGGTCACAGAGTATCAGGAGCAGAAGGCAAGTGGGAAACCGCCCTCATTTTTCATGTCAGCATATATCATGGATGTGGTATGTTCCATGACACCATTCCCCTTGATGAGATGGGCTTGGAATCGAGCCCAATAAAAACCCTTGTATGAGTATCATGACAAACTATGGGAGAATAAAGCAGAAAAGTTCACATATGAGATTTTTAACTGGGTGATGGTGCCCCTGCATATCGCCATTTTGGGTACCCACCACCTCACATCTCGAACAACATTGAAATAGGTCTGAGTGGCATAGAGGATTGGTATGTGGAGGCAGAGTTTTTGTATTTCAGAGTTTTCGGGGCTTCTATTCCCCCTCATGCGATGCCCTTGTTCATCCCCGACAAGCTGGCTTATCGAGAGGTCACCTGACAAACAGTAATTGGAGGGGTGAGCAAAGAACTCAAGGGTTACTCAAAGAAGGTATGGCCTTCTTTTCCCATTCGGCTGAATTCCTATTCTTTATTAGATTTCAGGCATGCCAAAGCCGAGGCTGTTGCCTTGGAGGACCTAAGTTTGGTCTCCATCGAAGTGAAGAAACATGATCCACAGAGGGTTTTGAGCAACCGTTTGGCTCATTGTGGGCTCAAGAGATTTGAGCATGAAAACTCACCCTTGGATGACGTTTTCCGAGGGGCGAGATCTTATGAAGAAGTGCTAGCCCGGATCCAATCATTAGCACTCGAAGACACAACATCTGTATTAAAATTCTAGGAAAATAGACGAAGATGTCTCCCCTCTGTGTTGGGAGGTTCGGCTGCTTCCGAGACAAAATAGAAGGATGCTGAAGATTCTGAGGATGCAATTTCTAACCTTGGAAAACCCCAGGAAGGGGAACAAACGAGGAATCCCTAAGCAGAAGTAAAAACTCCAGGCCCACCAAGTGAACAGAACCAAAGACTGAAACAGAGAATTTAGGTATGCCAACGGAGCAGAATCCCATTGGTACTCCAAGAGAATCGGCAAAACAAATAGGAGAGCCCATCACCTCGGTCACACCCTTGCAGTCGGCACAGGGAAATGTCGGTGAGGGATGGATATTTAATGAAGAACTGAGGCCCATAAGAGCAGAGGAACTCCCTCCAAATGAGTTCTTTTTTGAYAAAARGAGRAAGGCGGTAGTGAAAAGAGAGTTCTATCAAGAAGGAGAGTCCATTGCGAAAAAATATAAAATCATGACCGATGGMAAAAATAAGAAAAGTGACCAACTCTCCACTAAAATCATGGGGACGCTGGGGGCATATGCTTTGGAAAATCAATTCTCAGTTGGGCTTTTGAATAACCAACTAAAAAGGAAAAATCACCTACTTAGGACCCTCGAGGCTAAATTGGCTACAGTCGCAGAGAATGCTAAAGGTCAAGCCAGCATGGAGATAGAACAGGCCAGAGTGTCCGACAAAAACGAAATAGAAATGCTCAAGACCAATCTTGAGAAAACACCGTTGGTGGTCTGAGATGGTAGAGCGCAGGTGAGCCAACAGAGAAATCTGATTGAACAGTTGCAGGCTCGGGCAGAAATCGCCGAGAGCAGAGAAATAGACATTGGCATATTTAAATCCTGAGCCAGCGAGATTCAGAGCAAAATCTTTTCGGCACAGCAAAATTTGCTTGCCAGGATAGGAGAGATGCGGGAGAATTGTCTGTTGGTGAATCAGGTGTCCAAGAACCTGACTGCCAGGGAAAGGGAGGCCGAAGTGGCTCGGGTCACTTTCTAGGACGCGGTAATTGCCACAAATAACAGGGTTTCGACATGCACTCCTGGGCTTGCCATCCTTGAACAAACCGGAGGCAATATTCTATTGAAATATTGGGAGCATAACATTGCCCTGGGAAAGGAACAAGTCCAAAAGGTAATCCACTCTTTAGAAGAAGATTTTAACTCCATAGATGGAGAGCTATTGGATATTGACAGCCGAGGCGATGCAGAAGCATTGATGAAAATAAATGTGGAACAGATCTCACTCGATCTGAAGGAAAAGGATGAGAGAGATTTGGCCGACATCTCTCAGATAGATACGGTGGACATGGCCAAAGTTGAGAAGAACATGATCAAACCCAGTGCACAGCTAAGTGCCCTTGACATCCTCGATGCACAAATGGGGGACAAGCTGCAGCAGTTAGCCTGAGAATGCTACTTCGCCGAGGCTAGCTATCAAGCGTAACCTTCGCAGCTCGTATCTCAGTTTGTGGAAAGATGTATCACCTGCACCGAGTCCGTGCGAAGATGAGCAACTGGCACCAAGTGAAGATAGAGTAGGAGAAAGAGAGCGATTGCGCTCCTCTCTGTTGTAACCGAATTTGTGTAACCATTTAGATTCTAACTGATCTGTAAAATTGTATAAATACATCAAAGAAAGAAATAAACAGGGCTGGACCTTTTTTGTGTCGATTGTAATAGAGTTTTTGCATTCGAGAAGTTAATATAAGAAAATCTAGAGATTCTCGATTCCGTCAAGACTATGTTACAAGTTTGTTTCTTTGTATTTCATGTTTCATTTCATTCTATTATTCATAATTGATGTGCTTCGTTATACTTTAGTACGACCACTACTATAACGAAAGGATTTCGGTTTTCTGAAATTGTTTATTGTCTTTCCTCTGCATCAGCTATCAGTAGGTGTAAGACCAATCTGCACTTTCAGAATTCTATATATATTCTTTGCTATGTCAGTTATTTCCTTACTAATTTCCTCTTCTGTTTATATGTGAGTTTTCTCTTTGACAGGAACCTTGCGTTATATGCAGCTAAATGTTTTTCTCTCACCTCACACCTTTTATTAAAATATAATACAGTTACGGGAAAGAGCCTTCAATTTGCACTCCTATTTTATTCTTAAACCGTAAAATTCTCTTTTATTCGACCAAATCGAGACATCATTTAATCTCTCTTTGAATCCTTTCCTACTTTTACTGTTCCTCCATGACTATCCCTGCACCAACACAGCCTAATATCGAACCTGGACTATCGAACCAAACACATATTGCTTTAAACCTTTTTGACATAATCCTTAAAACTGCTAATAACCGGGACGAACTTGAATGCTCATTGGCAGCCATTGAACAAGATATAACTACTCAGGAACAGTTGGAAGCTAGACAACGCCAACGTAGAAATCTTCCCTAGTTTCCTTTACCGAAGGTTGACATTACCCTCTTACCCATCTTTCACCTACTTTCGGATGCCTTGACACTGTATTTTTAAGGCTTAAGTACAGACTCAGGAACAACACATACGATGGAAATTTTGATTATGAAAATGAAGAAATCAATTCTAACTATGTCAAACCAATTTATGATACATTTGTATTCGATGATAATTCTAATGAGTGGTCAAATGATGTAGACCAGCATGAATTTGATGACGTAGATGAGGAATCCTATTTTTAAGATATCTATGAGTTCAATCAAGATTTTAATTTGTACAAAATGATTGCTAATCCTTTGTTTCAAACAAGAGAGGTTAAAGAACTTGATGCCATCGAGCATGTCCCTCCTTGGTGCAATCTTTATTTCGATGATAGTTAATGTTGTAGACACATTCCTATGTTTTCCAATCCATGTTATGAGTCTTGTTTTTATCATGGCGACCATGTTCCTAATATAAAGATCCATAAAGATGATACTAATTTGTTTGTTGAATTCATGGATCATTCCTTTGAAGTACAAACCCTAAATATTAAATCTAATTCAGTCAATACCTTCATCATTACTGGAAAAGCATATGTTGGTTGACATGTCTTGGAGTTTGGTGGTCATTTCTTTTGGGTATTGATTAATCATATCTTTGCACCCTACACATATGTTGGTTGGCATTATGGCAGTCCCTCTACGCACAAATTTGTCAAACTCATAAGACCCACATGCAAAGCAGGTGGCGCATTCCTTTAAGCTAAATTTCATCCGACCTAAGTCCAAGCTAATGGTTTCTTTCCTCTGTAAATAAATAAACAAAATAATAATAATAATAATAATAATAATAATAATAATAATAAATTCAGGAAATGCTAAATTAGTTTTGGGTTGATTTCGCATTTACTCATTTTATTTTCTCACTTTTATTTCTTTCGCTTTCTTTTTATTTTTTTGCTCTTTTTTTATGGTCAGAAGTGATGGAGAAATGATTGGTGATATTTAAAGGTAAGCTATCTGTATATTTTTAACTGATTGACCAAATGTGTTTTAGTGGACAACAATCTTGCAGGTGAACTAAGTTTCCTTCCTTTGTCATAATTCCTCTCTTGTCTACCATTCATTTTCTACATGAGACATCCTGTCTCGTCACATTCGTCACTCCTATCCCCACCTTCCTTCTTTACCTTTCTCTATCCCCTTCATTTTGAGATGCCTCCAGCATACATGTTGTGGATGATCAGTGTTAAAATTGGGTCTTTTCCTTAGCACACATCCATGATAGTTTTCTATCCTTGTAATCATTATTTTCAGTATCTAAAGAGTCCTCCCTTCAGGTTATAAAACAGGATCAAACCCCCTCATACTTACCACTTTCCATGAGTTATTCCACAAAGTATCGATCCATGAATCCCTTGACCTCCATCATTTCTCCCCCTCTTGTATAACCTGGTCCACCTAACCCTATTGGTCTCTTCTTATTCCACATCGAGTCACCCTCAGTATTTCCATTACCCTTCCCTTCCCCTTTCCTGCAAAGAAACAATGATCGTATGTTATTGTTTAAAGCTTGCATGCCACTATAAAAGATGCAAATCTATTGGTTGGAAATTGTTGACAATGATTTTTTTCAATAGTACTTAGCCGACAAAGCGTTTCCAGACTCCCCCTTTCATTCGCAATTTCTTGTGCAAGGTCTTGTCCTCTCTCATTGAGTTGTTTCTACACATTTAAAGAAGATCTCGTTAAATAATATTTTTAGCTATGATGAAGATGGTCGGTGATTAATTTTGAAATGCACATAATACAAAAAATCGAACCATAACACATATTCCAATGCAAGCAGAACCACTTGAACATATTCAAATATTTTCTTGGTCAGATGATTTGGATCTTCGCCCGCTAGAAGCTCTTGTGAATTCTACTATTTCTAACTCAGGAGATCTTGGAAATATATATTTTTACCTTTTGATACCTGATGATTAGGAAGAGAAGCAGTCTCGTCTTATATTTAAAGGTGTTATTTATAAAATCAAATATTTTCATCCATAGACATAATGTTATCAAGAAAAGGCTTTTGCATTTGACAATGAAGATAGGAAATCAGATTTTCCATATTTTTTTCCATTTTACATCCCTAAAAATATTTCAAAATCTCAGAAGGTTTATATACTCTATTCCAGACATCATTGTGAAGGGTAACGTTGAAGATATTTTTCAAGTCAATTCTCCTGTTGTGACTATTGAAGATTGTTCCCACAATTTTTYGTATATAAATGCAAAAAATTCTAGGTCTTGGATAGCTCAAACACCATACACAAAGAACACATGTATTCTTGATCACGGTGTGTTTTATCTAATGTTGAACTTTTAACGAAAGAAAACTTATGGAGGCAACTAAGAAAGTTATTTTATCTAAGTTGTGGAAGAAAGTGTTTCATACAAGTGGAAGAGATGACCAATCAAATTAGGCAATTATGTTAGCACTTAATGAAAATTACACCAAACTTGATTCCTCTGGAATAGTAGGGAATCTAGGTTTTTTGGGATTGACAATGATGTGAAAATATTTCACTTTGATGGAGAGAATAATCCATGTTTAAAACAAGTCGAAGGTATCGGACACACCAATATGACTAAAGTATGGTGAGATTTCCTCTCTCTAACAATAGATCATCTATTGAGACATCCAATCGCATAACAATTTTGGACAACGAAAACTCTAGAGAGCATTCAGTAGAACATGGTGTGGTTTGTATATTTCTACAATATGGGAGTCTATTCTCAAGCATTGGTGAAGCAGGTCAGCACAATTGGAGATTGTATATGTGAAAAGAGCACGAAGGCTAGGGTTAGGCCTTTGTATTATTCAAAGACCAACAACTTGACTGGTCATATCTCCTGTATCTTATTATCATGCCTGCTGAGAAGTGAAAAATTAAGTTCTAGCCTACAAATCCTATAGAGTTCAAGGAAACCGTGGAGGAGTATGCCATCCAAGTTCAAAGGCTTAGCATTCAAATGTATCTAATGGTGAAGAATCTCATCTTAACCACCCCTGATAGGTTCATCCATATATTTGGAGAAATATTGCAATCAATGCATTACTACCCTCCCTGTCCACGGCCATATATTGTTATAGGTTTGAGTTCTCACATAGACGGAGGAGGTATAACCATTTTGCTGCAGGAAGATGGGGTTGTTGGGATACAAGTTCATAAATATGGTGACTGGATCCCCGTCCAGCCCATCTCCGACGGTCTAGTTATCAATATCAACGACATGGTAGAGGTATGTGTGAATCTTAGCTTTGATTGGGTAGGTACTGAGCAATGGAATATACCAGGCTGTCGCTAACAAGGAGAAATATCGAGCATCAAGTTGTTGTTAACAAGGAGAAAGATCAAATTTCAATTGCAACATTTTGTAATCTAGAGAAAGAGGAAGAAATTAGTTCGGCTTGTGAACTTATAAATAAGTCCAATCCCCTCAACTACAGAAACTTTAAGAGGAGGATTTTTCCTTGTTTTACGAGAATGCACAGATGACAGTCTAATCTTCCCCAAAACTTGTATATATTACAAGAAGTGGTTGACATTTTAGAAGAAATATCCAATGAATTATGTGGAAAAATTGTGCAATGGTTCTCCAAATGGCGAGCAGGTTGCACACATTTGATTCTATAGAGTAAGAACCAAGGCCATGTCACGATCGAGGAAAGCAAATATATCATGGTTAGCTAGTCTTCTGAAGTTTTCTATAGAGAGCCTGAATCACAGACCCAAGAATCATCAGCATTTGGGGAGGATGGAGCTAGTGGTCATCAAACACGCCCTACAAAGGAATAGCGTTGAACTATAATTTTACCAAATATAAGGAATTCGTATATTATGAAACCGTTAGACCATGTGGAGAAAACATTTTATCCATTATCAAATATATTAAAATCTTAAAGTTTTTGGCTGCAATTCGTTAAACGACCTAACTGATTAAACCACCCAACCAATATAAAATCAACAACATCTATCCAAAGGAAGGAGAAATTTTTGATGAAGACAGAATTTTTCTGAAGGAAAAATAAATAGAGAAAATTCTGAGAGAAGAATTTTGGCAGAAATTTCAGAGAATAGTGTTGGGAGTGCTGGGAGGACTTTTCCATTTCATTCTTTTCTTACATCTTTAGCAGAGATTGAAAAAATCGTCAGCAGCAAGGGGTCATGTGAAGCATCGATAAGGATAAAGCGAGGATGAGCTTGCTGGCCTTCATAAGGTAAACATATACTTGTTAGTTTGTTGTACTAAGGATCAATTTGATTCAACACTAATCAGTTTCACTATGCAGGTTTTCTCCTTGCAATTCGCTACCATGATTCCATTCCTTCTTGGCTCAGCTTTCTTTTTCTTTTTCATGCTTGGTATTTCTATTGTACATTGCGTCTAGAGGGGCTAAATACCATATACATGGCCCTAATCTATGCAGAGACTTGCAGATTTTGAAGATTATGAATTTGTATGAGAAGTCTTTTAATGAAAATAATTTCTTTCTAACTCTCCAGTATCTCTTGATTTTTCTTTAAAATCCTCAGTTTTCCTCATCTTTATTTATTTAACACTCTGATTCAAAAAAAAAAAAAGTTAGATAAAATCTTAAAAAGGCAAACTAAACATATTTATTTTGTAAATAATCATGTTTATAAAGTTTTATTTACTAGCTAATTAGTGTACATAAACTTTTGTTAATTTTACTATTTTAATTTTATTATTTTTACATCCTAACTTAAAAGGGAAAATATTCAAATTTATGACTATGTTATATGTATATAAACTTTCATCACTAACTTGTTAATAAACCTTTTTCTTTAGCTTATATTTTTTTTTTCTTGTTACTTATCACATGCTTCTAAAAAGAAACAAAAAAATATTATACCAGTTAAGCCTTCAAATAAACATTTTGTTTAATAAGCTTTCTTTTAATTAATTCATTTGTTTTATTTACTTTCTCTAGGTTTTAGTTAGCCTTTCTTTAGTTACCTTTTTTACTAAAATAAAAACAAAAGTATTACCTTTCTATTTTTTATTTATTTGTATTTCTTTTATTAGTTTTAGTTTTGCTACTTCACATGTATAGAGTAATTAAATTGTAAATAGCATAAATATCATAAATTAAATAAAAATTAAATATTGCTAAAACAAAAATTACAAGGAAAATGAATCTATGCTTGGACTGTAGGTTAGAATAAAATTGGCCTAGAGTTCAATGTGCTTTCTTGTCTGGGACTTTAAGCCTAGGGTAACATTCTTGTCTCTTCTCACCTAGGCCCATGAGAGGTAAAAAATGTTGATGTTGGAGACTCTCTAGTCCCTCAGCGTCAACAACGCTGATTTGGCTTTTTCAGTGGCCACATGGGCCAATCGGTGTGTGACACATGGCATCCCTAGGTGGTGCCATGTGGCACCACCCAAGAGTCTCCATGTGGCCTACTGACTAGATGAGACATGGCCTCTTACTCGATATTTGACTGGATAGGGTTGGTGAATAGTAGGATGCCATGCGACCCAATCACTGGGCGTTGCGTGGTACCCTTGAAATGCCCAAGGAGGGGCCAAATCCAAAAAAATCAAAATAAAATAATTGGCCATTGGACCGACCGGTGCCAAACCCAGTGGACGGATCGATCGATGACTAGTAAATACTTGTTACAGTAGGAATTTTCTGTACACGAGTATAATCCTGGGTTGATAGTGCACCAATCCCATCAAACTTGATGCCAAACCTATCCACAGTACCTAAAATTGGTGGAGGTTCAAACAATGTAGTGGATATATAGTTGTAACACTATATTTACATAACAAATGGAGTAAAATGGGTTTTCCATGGGATTTGACCCCGGATCTCCCCCCAACCAAACTCTAATTTTACCCCAAGTTACCAACAAAACAAACGGTGGGACTTGGTAAGTCCGCCCACAGATTTTATTTTAAACCCAACATAAATCATAGTTCGAGGTTCGTGCCCAGAGTCTATATCGAAATGCATTTTTATGTAGGTACATGGGGCATTGATTGCAGACTGGTGGCATGAAATTCGAGGCATAGATCCTGACATGGCCTGGAGGTGAGATTGTCATATTTGGGCGATTTGACAGTCGATTTTTCACTACTCCTTGCCATGAATCCACTAGTGCAGTCAGATTCAACATTCAGACAATGGATTTTCAGATCATTTTTCAAACTTGACGTATAATGATGTATTTATGCCAATTTTTGTTGGATTAATTTATAGGCCTCCCCATTGATTAGCAGGGCATGGAGACGTAGTCCATTGTTGGATGAATTTTGTAACCAAGTTGTTGTTTTCTTGCTCATTAAATCATCCTCTCCTCTCTGTCACTGAGGTTTTCAGCATGCCTCAGCCACCTTCTCAACACCTGGCGCTGCCTCTTGGAAACCAATTGTTGCACATGCCACTTCACCTTATGCTTCATGGGCCATTCATATCTCTATGTTCCTCTCTCTTCTTGTTGCATATTCAACATCAGCCTATCGAGATCCTCTTGGATTTCCTCGTGTTCTTTATCCCTCTACTCTTTGCTCACCTACTGGATGTCTTTTCTTTGACCCTGTTTCTAGAATTTAGTAGCCATTTTCTCTTTTTGACATAGCTAAATTCTAGCTCTAATACCACTTGATGCACACCCCACCCTCTCCCAGGGGTCTGTGCGACTTCCCGGTCTAGGATTGTTCAAAAATCATGAGCCAAATTGGCTCTCGGGCCCCTGTTGAGCCCTCAAAATTCTTATCATAGGTCCTTAATTCTTGAGCAAGTCAAATTCTAGAAAATGCTAGACCCGTGGGCATTTTTCTTAAGCCCCTTCTACCTTTAAAATAAAATTTCGATCCCTAGCCCGCTTTTCTCGATGAAAACAACATATGACCATGGGTTGGGACCACTCGCTAAGTCGAATTGTGCTACTTCTCCTGATAGTTCGATTCTTTCAAGGTTTTGAAGGGACTTGGCCCTTTCTCTCCTTCAAAAAAACCTCCTACCCTCTTGGCAAGTGAAATGATTTTTCTCCTGAGATTTTATGACTTCTCAATATTTCAAAGGGGACTTAGCCCTTTCATACTTCAATACAACTTTCAACCCTCCTGGCAGCTCGACGCTTTTCCTCCTAAGCTCAAAATTAAATATTTTTAGAAAATATTTCTGTGCACTCCTTGCACTCGTTCTTCTTGAGAATTTTTCAACACTTGGCTAAGCGTTGGCCTTGTGCACACCTTGCATAGATCTTCCTCGATCTTATATACTTCACTGAGTATTTGTGCACTCTATACACTTGCTAGGAGAAACTTCACACTATGTCTTTTGAACAAACGAGTCTAATAAGACTCTACCCTCGCACTCCTTGTGTGTCTCTGTGCACTCCTTGCACCTAACTTCTGGTGTGCCTACTCGGAAACATCCTCTCAGAACTCGAAATAGAGTTCTCGCACACTCCTTGCGTTGAATCCTCAGAGTGTTCAGTAACTCTGATAATGTTTTCCCTGGGACAACTTTCCCTTCTGAGTTATAGAATGATTCTGGTGTGCCCACCTGGTATGCTCTTCTATGCACTTGAGACAGAGTTCTTGTGCACTCTTAGCGTTGGCTTCATAGAGTTTTCACTAACTCTAGTGTGCACTCCTTGAACAAGCCTAAGAGCCCATAACACTTATAAAAACTACAGAGATAGAGAAATATCTCCAATTCTTGCAAAGGGAACACATATATGCACTGACAGCATTCATAAACACATAGTAAACATAGAAATCATTCAAAGACATTCAGGAAATAGATAAATATACACAAAAACCTCATAGGAAGGAAACAATTCTCTTTGTATTAAGATATGAATGCTTTGTACAATGTTTACAAAACCAAACTGCAACAAAGTCTTAGTTCCTCACCTCTCCTCTCTTGAGCTCTTCGTCTTACTCAATAACTCACTAACTGACTCCTAAATTTCAATCCAAGGATATTTTTACAAAAGAGGAGCTCCTTGAGCCTTCCTCCAGCTACCTCATTAATTACATTAACTTTCCATCTAGTCTGAATCAGATCTAGATCCTACCTATTGTCATCCATTAAAGGTGACACTACACATTACAATAACTCGCTTGTGCAAAGGCAGTGACTCGATTTTCCTTGAACCTTTAGACTTAAATTTCAATTAATTGCATTAAATTTTAATTTGGGTTCAAAATGAGAGGGTAGGTACCTCTCTTCCCTCAGAAATCGTTCCACTTAGTGTTTTGATACGTTGGCTTATTGATGCGTTGGTGAGGTGGAGAGATGCTCCTGCATTAGACTGTAACTATGCTCAAAATCCTAGCTCTAGATCAAAATTTACATCCTCCTCAAGTTTTTAGACATTCTTTCCCAAAGAAAACCACACCTCCACATGGTATCCATGTGACTCCACATCACTTGTAGCATCCAACATTGCACTAACGTGTCATACACATCACCTTCAAGTGTTGACATGGATGTTGGTGTGGCACCTGACACCTAGCCTAGCACCCCCAAGCTCCTTAGGCCCCCAACTCTTTTCTCTCTCAACCATTTCTTGACAAAACTTCGATATCCTATATACCATGGTATTGACCCACGAAGGTACCAAGATATAGACCCACTAGGGTACTAGGATATCAACCCCTAGGTAAACTAATACTCACTTTTATTTCAAGTGCTCGATCTGATATCCAAGTTGGAACCCATGACACATGACCTTACCATACTCTGCCACCTGGTGTGACACCTTGCCCTGTTATTTCCTGCCCCCTGGATTAACACATGGAACTCATGACGGGATATGGACCTCTACCTTATATGTCAAACCACCTTGACATAGGGACTAATCCACAGTACAATATGTGGATTGGCATGTCCATACACCTAATCATATACTGTGATGGTTCATCCAACCAATTTTTGACACATGTCTGCTTCTCATTGGTTCGGTTATGTCATATGATGTCATCCTCCTTCGCTTGCAAGCTAACAGGGAAGGTTGGAACCCTTCCTCATAACCATGCTCCACCAATCCCTCGGGATATTGGGACTTCCCCAAATGAAAACATAGACTTAGAAATCTTTCGAGGGTCCAATATTCCGATAGCCCGAGTGTGATTTCCCTCTCGAACTTGGTTACAAAATTGACGACTGCGATAGCTTGGTCCGTCGATCTAATGACTATCAAATCAAGGAGTCTGGTTAAAGGTTTAATCTTGATAGGGCCTATTGTCACATAATTTGTAGTTTGGGTAAAGGCAAACCGAAGCCATAAATGTGTGACACAATTAGGAACACCTATTACCGTCATCTCAATATATGTCCCCCTTGTTTTAGGGAAGGATAAATCCAACATAAGGAAGGAATCTCGGGTGACATTAGGAGGATTATGATGGAAGATGGAAAGTGATCAAAGAGTGCCCCTATAGGTAAAGGTCAAATATGGCAAAGAGGATTGAGAAAGAGTCTTATGAGCTGGTAAATGGTTTCCAAGGTAGTGTACCTGCAAAACAATGTTAGATCTGCCTGAAACAAGACAATTTATGAAGATTAAGGCCTCAAAACCAATGGGGAATCAACAAGAAAACCTTGTTGTCCCAAAAATGCAACATTATGGAAAAATATATGCAATAAATAATTTATGACAACTGCAAAAATTAACCATCAAAATCAAGTGTAAAATGTTGGAAAATAAAGCTATCAACAAGTAGATAATTTCCCAATAATTAAACCAAGACTTTCATAGAAAAAGAGGGTTGTTATTAAGTTTTATCAAAAATATTTTATAACAACCTTGTGGCTGTAGAAAATTTTTTCTACAACAACAAGTTCTAGCTACCTAAATCAACAAGTAAACCGCCCAAACAATATCTTATGATCATTAGAACAATAACCAAGGCTTACAAGTGAATTTCAGTGGTAGAATAGTGAGCAAGAAAGTGAAAGAGAGTAAGTTTGTTGCATCCCTATTGAATGTAGCTAAAATTTTATTACAACAACTAGATTACTTGAATAAGCAAGACTCCCTTAGGGAACAATATAGCTTAAAGCATATAGAACTAAATTCAAAATTTGACCAATTCAATCTCTTTGATATCACGTTTACCAATGCACAATATTCAATCTCCAATTCAAAAAATATTAGTGCCTTATCTATTCGGTTATGGGGTCTCTTTTTTATGAGCTAGGGTTTATTACTCCTCTAGGGGTGTAATCCCTTTTACTCCCTAGAGTAAACAAACCTTACCAAGGTAAATTTACATGGGTGTAATCCATTTTACTCCTTGTAGCAACCTTTGAAAATAACCTTTTCAATGACGACATAGATAGATATTAATGGATGGTTTATTCCCTTATACTTCTCTAAGGGTTTGAAAAAATAACCTTGAGATAAAAAATAAAAACATGTAATTGCATAAATTTATTACCTAATCCAAGAGATAGCATTGAAACCCTTAGTTATCAATAATATTCCACCACAATTGCCAAGAAACAAGCATCAAGAGAAGTTGTTATCCTCCTTCAAACAATAGACAAGTGAAGCATCCCAAAATCACATGAGAAAAAATGGAGTGAATTTCCCAAGTAGGGAAAAAATTTCAGCCAAGAATGTATGTAATTCTCAAATGAGTTGTGTGTAAAATGAAAGTGAGATGACCTCTATTTATATGAGGTCATCTAAAACCAATTTGTCCACATAATTTTTTCAACAAAAACTTAAAAGGATGTTGACCCCCTTTGTTTTCCTTTACAACTTAAAAATATAAAATTGCATTAAGTAAATCCCCTATAAGGGTGACATCATTCCCTAAAGGGTGACACTAGTCCTAAAAAATGAGATGTCAAGCCTCTGGATGCAATTCGTTGGGCCTCCAAAGGCTAGGTGTTCATCTCTCATGCTATGGAGTGTCATGTCGTTCAAATTCCTTCTTCAAACCACATCATCTCTCTTATGGAACCATCAATCCCATCAAAACCCTAATCCTCCAAGTGATGACAATGCTTAGAAAGTGACATCTTGGGCCTCCAAAGGCTAATGTCTAAGTGCAAGGGGATATGGTGTCATCACATAGTTATTTCCAAGTGCCTCCAAAGGTAGTGCCCATGATCTCAAGTGTGCAATGGCTTCGGTTTCCTCTACCCATCATGTGGGGTATGGAATCCATCCTTTGGGTTTTCAACCCCTCATGAAGGTCCAAATGGTAAAATATTCCATGGAAGAGATTACACATGGCAAGGCCCTGCAAATACAAACAAGTACACCCTCCAATGGTCCACAAGTCACATGCATCATGCCAAGTAAGGCACATATAATAAAATAACCACCCAAACATGTTCGTCGCCACATTGTCCCACATACGATGAAGGAAATAATCATTTTTGTGTCACGTCTACTTCATCGCAATTACAACCTTCAAGTGTACTTCGCAAGACCGATGAACCTACTTGTAATAAGAGATAAAAGCATGCCCCAATAAGTTTTTCCCACTCCCATCACTTGGTCGTTGCTTGTTAGTCGAAAAATTGACGAACTAGTGACAATTGTTCAACGAACAAGTGAAAATCTGGTGACAAATAGGTAGCAAACCTAGCACAAAACTTTGACAAAATTTCAATGAAACAATAACGAGGTTGTTGTATCTCCAATGTTTTTATGTAGGCTAGGTTTTTCAGAATATTGACGAACATTGTTGTCGATGTTCCGACGATTGTCTATAATTTTTTTTTTAAATGTGCCCCTTTTCCACATTAGTGTAGAAAAATACAATATACCATATGTATTTCCACAACATACTTAGTTTAATTGAAATGGGGAAGAATGATTACATTCCCTTCATTTATGTCAACAAGATCCATTTCCCTATTGATAAAATATAGTTTATTATCTCAATTTTTTGAAATTTTAGAATAAACTTTGGCACTATAGGAGGAGTGCTAAAAACAATTATATGTTTTTGAACAGTTCATATTGACTAGGAAAAAATATTTTCCATTTCAAATCAAATACTCAGCCCAACCACTTGACCAACCACTGATAACCATGTGATTAAGTATTGATTAACAATGTCTCTTCTCAAGGTATTGTTGTAGGTGGATGCTTGAATAGTACTTTTACTAAAACTATTAACACCCATTGTAGTGCTTTCCATCAGTTGAGATATTTTCCCATTATCTTTTCCTTGTTATGAATTGTTCTTAGATTGTACCAGAAAGTGTTCAAACAATCTAGCAGATGAATTCAATGAGCTTCTGTTTGAGAAAAGAAATCCCATCCATTCACTAGTTCCACAAGGACATAAGGAGTACCATGGTTGGTTTAAATAAGGATGCTCCTGTGATATTAACAAAATATTTGAAACAACACAAATGTAAAAAGTTGTGGAGTGAAAAATCTAATCTAAGTAATAATAATACTAAACATTGATATTTTCTCAAGAAAACATACAAAGGGTTTGTAAGAAGGTACCTCTTGTGTAAGAAATGTCCATTTTGATTCTTTAAGTTGTTTTTGAGTATACGATGAAAACTCATTCTCAATGTCTTCCCAATCCAATAGTTTCTCATCTAAGTATATAATTAATAAACATTTTTATTGCTCTTGAAAAGATGGTGAAGCCAACATCATTCTTTAGAAATAGTTATGCTTAACAGAATAAAGAAAATAAACATAAGATGGGGTCCAAGTAGTTTGTCAAGTACAACTGCATACCAATATTGTGACCACGAAAAAGCAGCACAAAAACTCTGTAAGAACTGTTGTAGACAATGTGGAAAGTGTAGAGGTGGGGCTCATTATCAAGACTCTAAACCTGAAATAGAAAAATAACTATCCAACTAAAACCATTGGAACAGTTGATATCAAAAACTAAAACTTTTTTCTAGTAATGATTTGAAACAAAAGTCAACAATGCATTTTTCCCTTTGGCAAATGTGTTTCTCGTTTAAACAATAATTTGAGCATATTAATATTTATTCCATAACATAAAAGTCCCATTTGATCTACATCAGTGACTGCAATCCATGTAATAAACAATAGATATGTTATTCAACCCATTCTAGGGAAAACATTCTAAATGAGAAATTAGTTTCATGTTGATAAAATCGTGATCAATATTGACTTAAATATCCTTTAGGAATTGTCAACCCAAATTTTAGTTGGCAGATTAAACTCAGTGTTGATTTTTCCCTTAAAGTTCGACCCAGTCTTACAATGATTAGGTATGGGTTTGAATATCACTCTCCAATGATACTGGTGAGGTGTCCTTGTTAAAAGGTGGTGTTGGTGATATGACCTTATTTAGAGGCGTTCCCTCCTATTCCAAATTAGTTA
Source organism: Picea mariana (assembly GCA_032191745.1). Lineage (NCBI taxonomy): Eukaryota > Viridiplantae > Streptophyta > Pinopsida > Pinales > Pinaceae > Picea > Picea mariana. The sequence continues at coordinate 94,847 of JASDQU010504078.1, read as the reverse complement.
CTCTTAGTTTATATTGAAAGTGCCTCTTCTTTCCTCCTAGTTTAGGACTAACTCTATGGGGAGGAAAAAGGTTGGAAGAAACATCCCTCAATGTTGATTGTTGATTGTTGAGTGTTGTAGGGAGATTTTTTCTATTCTTGAAAACTAAGTGTCTATTTCCTGGGGGATCTGTGCATTGGTTATGGCCTATGGTTGGTTATGCAAGAAAGATGTTGAATCCAATGGAAAATTTCTTTGTTGGAACAAGTATACTTTGTCTATGAGGAGATATATAGTGGTGCAAATAGTCATGTGCAATGCCATAACTTATATGTGAGGTGAAAATGTGAGAGAGTGTTGGTTCTTTATGGGTCTGCCCCTATCTCACCCTCCTACCTCACACAATGCATTACCATCTTAGGTAGATTATTTCTACACCTATTAGTTCATTCAATGAACATCCATGATCCAACACCATCAATAGTTTCTAATTCAATGTATTGGGATATGGTCTAGTAATTGGGATGGGAGTTTTCATGCTAAATATCCATTTTAAAACCCTATTAGGTATAAAGTAATAAAAATAAGTTATCGACCCACATTAATTCAACCCTTCACACTTGATGTGGGAAATGGTGTAGTCTATAAGAAATGGTTTGCATTTATTTTGAAGAACCTAAGACTAATATTTGTACAATATAAGCTTGAGAATCATTCTTTTCACCCAACAAACATTTTGAAGGTTGGAAATGAAAATATAATGATGTGGGAAGGTGATAAATATTGTGAAGAACACTCATCAAGTTAAAATCCATATATTGTAGTTTTCATGATCCCTGCATAATCATTTTTTGTGAAATTTTGGTACTCTTTCTCGTAAATGATAAAACAATGAAAAATGTCATTTAGCTAGACCTAAATATTGTAGCTCAAGATAGATCAATGTAAAATAGAAAAATAGACATATAAGAACAACATTAGTAGGATCAACATTGCTATCTTAGTTTATATAAAGACACAAATTGAGATTATATATATATATATATATATATATATATATATAAGGTATAATTCCAGGGTCAGTAAAATTTTGTTCTCTTCTCGAAGTTTCATACATAGAATAGTTTTGACACTTCCGACCTTTGATTATCTAAAATAAGTCAATGTTGTTGATAATTTTAAGCATGACGATTTCTACAGCTTTAGATATAGTCTAGGTTAACCACAAAAATAAAATATATAAAAAAAATCCTCTTAACACTTTTGCACATAACAAAAAATTAGAAATGTCATTGAAAGCATCATAATATATACCATATCCATCAACAATCTTATCATAGATATACAATTAAATGCCAATACATTATATGTTATTCTCACAAAGCCAACAAATTATAAATAACTTATTGGAAAATGCAAAAATAGTAATCCAAGTAACAATCCCTTACCTTTTTTCCACACACACACACATATAGACAATTGTCCGCAAGTTCTTTTTTATCTACATCTTATACGAAGCATAAATAATGAAAAATTACCACATTGATGTGATAATATTTTTTACTTGAGGGAGGAATATTACTCCTTTAACAGTGGCAAGAATCATACTCCCCATTTGGGTCAAGCATCCCCTAAACTTGCCAATAGTTTCCAACAGTTTGGGTTGGTTGATGCTCCCTTAGACCCTCACAAGTAGACTTTGAATCTATTGTAGCAATGAAAAAAAAACATTATGGAAACAAAATCAATTTTTTGTATATGGTACGCATTTGGAATAGAGGAAAGGTTCCCGATATCAAACAATTATAAGGATTTATCATATATAACATAATTCAGGTTTGAGATTGACAAAGAGAAACAATTTAAATTTTGCATTTTGAATGGTGTTTAGGAAGACAAAATTTCTCATACCTAAACAAAACAACTTCCATAATTTACCAATGTAAAAGGAAATACTCCATAGCACATAGCACATGATATAAAAGGCATAAATTTCTAGAATAGGTTTCGATGGATGCCTTAGTATCTATTGGAAAATAATAGGATGAGATGGAGAACCCTACCTTGTGCACATGTGTTGGGAATCAATACATTCTATGCAACAAAGGGGAAGAATTCCCTTAGGTCATGTCTCTCATGTGCCTCAAAATTCCCAAATGAAAGAGAGAGTGTTGGTTGTTTAGGGGTAAGACTATGTGGTATTATTTTTTAGACATAAATACAAGGGTTGGAAGATGAATTGTTGTTTATATATCTATTTTGATGAATGGTTGGAATAGGTAGAGCATGATGTGATGTAAGTTGATGAGGAGCATTTTTGGAATGAAGCTCCATTTGTAAAAGTGCATTATTGTTCTATAGGACTTTGTGAATTTCACTAGGTAGTAGAAACTCATTGAGCACAACATGGGTTATGTGGATGGCTAAAAAATCATCGGGCCACATGATATCTCTCTTTTGAGGAAAAGAGGTCGGTTCTGATCAACAATTTGAGATCGTGTCAATGTTGGAATGGGATGTTGATCATTTGGGTATGTTAGATTTGGTATGCAATGCTTGAGATATCAGTGTTGTATCACTTGTGAGAATTATTGTAATTAAGTCATGGAATGGAGAGAGGAAACCAACAACATGGGTTGAAGTGTATTAAGGGATGATATAACATTCTTTGGAGGGACTATGAGAGAGGAAAACAAAACATGGGTTATGGTGAATTGGGGATGATGGGGATTTATAATGGAAGCAAGAGAGTGAGGTATGGGTAGGAGGGGTAAGAAGAGGGTTAAAATTTCAAAGGTTCTTGAAGGAGGATGGTGTAAATGGAGAAGATTGCTTGGGGAAAGTTACAACATAGAGAGAAATACATTTATGCAAGCTTACTGGTTAGACTATAGCATTATTTGTGATTTCATAGGTTTTTTCATCTTTAAACAGTTTTTTTGTGTTTCAATAGGCATTGTATAATTCATTACAGTGATGTAGATATGAAATGCCTAAAAGTAAATTAGATTAATCGAGGGAGGAGACATTGCATCCAATTGTGTCTCAGAAAGGCCCTATGGAAAGCATTATTGAATAATGTTTATTAACTAGAAGACGAGGTTTTTCATATTGTACCCAACTAAGATGATAAGGAGAGGGGTGTTATATGGTGGGGAGATAAAAATGACCTACAAGGTCTTGGGATATGAGATTGTTTTGGTTGCATTGTTGAGGATGATCATGGCTAGTTGGTCTTTCACTTAAAAATTATTAGTAAAAAGGATATTTGGAGAGTGCAAATAATTTTATTTAGTATTAAGATTAAGGAAAGGTATTCTATATTATGGTTTGGAAAAGGGATGATTTATAGTTGAGAATATGGGTCAATATATGGAGATGAATTGGAAAATGAAATGGCATGCTCCTCCATAGATAAGGTGGTAGAGGTGGCTTGGAACTGTAAGAACCTACAATATGTAGCAACATAGTTTGAATTTTTCCTATAGTGGCACTAATTGAGGGGAGGGGAGGGTGTGAGAGGATACCGAGTTGGAAACATTGGTGTTAGAAGGATGTGCATAGGGAGGCTAAGAAGGAGGATGGTTTTGGGAAAGGATAGGGATATGGTTATGGGGAAAAAGGAAGCAATGGTGCTTGTCTAGATTGTGTTCAATATTGAGGGCACAAAGAAGGACTTGATCTAGGGAGGTGATTTCAAATAATTCTACTTCATGATGAGAAAGAACCAAAAATTCAGAATTAAACTTAAGATCCTCTTCAAAATTTGTGATTTGGAGTTAGATCCAAATCTTGGTAAAAATCTCAATATATTGTTGGATGATTTGAAATGAAGCTTGTTGAAGTTGAAAGCATATGCAAATAAAGTTTTGTAGGTATCCAAGAGGGTAAATAAATTGTCTTAATGATTTTTAGAAGTCATCCCAAGTAGTGATATGCCTAGGTTGAGGACCAGTAGTAGTATCTTCATTAAGTTTTATGTAAAGGTATGTAGAAGAATATTGTTGAAGATTGGGACACCATATATTTTGTCATGAGAGAAATAATGCTTATTGAAAGAAAGATGGAATCAATAACATGTAATAAATTTGCAATCAAAAAAAAAAATGACCCTTTCCAGAACTAATGAACCAAAAGAAAATTGCCCATGAGGAAATAGTGTAGGAGATGCAAGATTTTTATTGAGTAGTTCATAGTCATACTAGCATCCTTCCATCTCATTTTTCATTTTGTAATTTATGTTGTTGATCTCTATGTGGTAATTCACTTGTTATAGTCTCTATTGAGGATTTGTGTGGGTAGCCAACAATATCAACAATCACATTAAACACAATGACACACTGACAAATCCCATGAATGGGGGACCATAAGGATATAGAGTGAACACACACACACACACACATGTGTGTGTGTGTGTAAGGAAACAAAACAATTAATAGGTTCTAAATTCTCAATAACTTCTAAGACAACAAATTGCTATTAAGTATAGGATAATAAAGGCATAATAAAAGATTCTTTGAGAAATCATAGAGGGACACTTTCCTCTTAAACTTTCAAATTCTCTTTTTGTTGAAAGAGATTTCTTGATTTCTTGATCCATTTATTGACATGCCCTCTCTGGCGATCATTATGTAGTAATCATTTCGTCCATTTTGTATGTCTTAACACAATTATAATTGGTGTAATATTAGGTTTCAAACTCGACACAAATGCTAAATTCTACATGGATGTGTGTGTTTCTATCTACATATACGCATGCATGCATGTACTATGTATAATGAAAAAACAATTTAAGAGCTTTCCAACTCTTGAAAACTACTAATAGAATGACCTACAACTAAATATAATACAAATAACAACATAATAAGTGCTTCTTTTTTAAACCTTGTAGAGGTATGTTCTTAAATATTGAAACTTATTGGAGGGACATGGAAAGAAAAATTAGTGAATTGGTAGGAGATAAGATAATATGTATAAGATTTTTTATTAATGTTCAATAAATGAACACAAAAGTAGTTCAATGGGACTACTAAGTACAATAGCATGGATCCAAAGTGGGAGTGAAAAAAAGAATGTTATATAAATCAAGATGTAGAAATTAAAGTATTGATCTAAGCTAGGATGTGAACATTGCACTAATAATGGAATTCATATCTAGGAGAAAAATATACAAGGAGAATTGTTCCAAGCTCTGGAATAAAAATAATGAAAACTTATCAGGGTCCACTTGAGCTAACTCCCCTAACACTTGATGTTGAATGGAGGAAAATTTTGATAGAATTTTGTTTGGAAGAGGAGTTGGAGGAGGATTTGGACTACATATTGTGTTGTTGCTTGGAAGAGGCCACCTATCGTTGGGGACTAGGTGACCTCATTTGACTGTTGGTGTGGGATATGAAATGACAACATTGTTGGGGTCTTAGGCCAAAACACTCCATCATAGATAATTTCCTCACACTTAGATACATAATAGAGAATACTTGGGACACCAAAGATGATTAATTATTGTGCTTTCTTAATCACTACTACATATTGAAAAAATTGTGATGACTACTTGCGACGAAAGTACCCTTTCATCACAAAATTCAAGAGAAAAAGTTCAATTTTTCAATTTTGTTATAAATCCAGGCCATATTCGTCGCTCTCTCGACGAAATCAAATGTTCGTCTTTTTTGCGACGATCATCAATATAGTGGACAATCATCTCTCTTTCGATGAACTTGTGAATTCGTCGCAAGAGCGACGATAAATATTGACCGATACACTATTTGATAAAGTCCATATTGACCATTATACTCTTTGACAAGGTCAAAATTGATTTGGTCAACTTTCGTCGCAAGAGTGACGATATGACTGTTATGACTGTTATACTCTTTGACAAAGTCAACAATGATTTGGTCAATGTTCATCGCAATTGCAACGACAGTGACCTATAAATATTTTACGAATTAGAGATGTTGCGACAATCTTGCTATAACAACAACGGTTCAGAAAGAGTATTTTTGTGTGGAAGTTGTGCAGAATAATGTTGTATAATATAATTAGAGGTGGGGAAAAAAGTAAAGCAGGTGAAAAGGGTGATGGTAGATGTTATTGTCCTTGCAAAAAAATGTTTCATCATAAGTCCTGTAAGAATTTTAATAGCAACAACTACAAAACATTGTAGTAAATATGGGCACGTTGATGACAGATCAAATGAATATCGTCCCATGGTAATTAGCTATATATTCATTATCTATTTTTATATTGTCAATTTTATATAAAATTATATATATATATATATATATATATATATATATATATATATATATTGTGAATGTTTGTTATAGTACACACTAATTTTGCATTATTGTTTGTAATTATAAAGTTAGAGTTGCCCTTTAACTTTTTGCAGAATATTGCACCAAGTAGTAGTAGAAATGATGTTGTACATGCTAAGGAACATGATCAAGCAAATGGGGATCTCATGGAAGAAGATGATGGGACAAATCAAGCTAATGATCCCATGGAAGAAGATGATGGGACAAATCAAATGATCCAAGATTTGTTTTCTCAGCCGGATGAGGATGGGGACAGTGATGGTATTTATGATGAACCTCTATTAGAAAAGGAAAATAAACGACTTTATGAAGGATCAAGAGAAAATATTCTCTCTGCTACATTGTTGCTAGTAAACTTAAAGGTTATGAATAATTTGTCGAACACTTGTATGACACATATCCTAAGGTATGTAATATGTTTCATATCATATTATACATAAATGTTGATTTTTTTTCTATTTGTTTTTAGTGTTAATTAATGTGTAAAATAAGAATGCAATTTTTACGATTAATATTCTTTACATTAACTAGTTATTTGTTATGTTGTAGATTGTTAGGTGAATTTTTGTTACCATTGTTAAATATTTCACCTTGCACATATCGAGGTTTGCACGTCATTATGAAAGACATTGGAATGGATTATCAAACTATAGATGCATCTCCTAATGATCATATTATATATTATGGACAACATGCTTTGAAAACAGAATGTCCACAATGTCTTATGAGTAGATATCAAATCAATCAAGTAACAAAAAGGGTGCCTCGAAAGGTTCTTCGTCATATTCCCATAATTCCACGTTTGCAGCGATTGTTCAGGTGTGAAAGCATAGCACAATTTATGGATTATCATGCATGTAATAGAAGTGGAGATGGTGTTCTTCGAATTTCTGCCGATGGTTCTGCATTTAGGGAAATTGATGAAAAATAGCCATATTTCAAAGATGAACCTTGTAATGTTAGGATTTCATTGGCAGCTGACGGTGTTAATCCATTCAGAGAGATTAGGTCTATTTACTCAGTGTGGCCTATTTGTGTTATCAACAATAATGTTCCTCCTTGGATGTAAATAAAGAGGGAGCACATAATGTTGACAATGATTGTTCCAGGTATTTGTTTACATTAATTTTTTGAATCTAACATTTTATTTGTTTCATTTTTTGCATAATATCTTTTGTTTATTTGTTTACTTATATATACATGATATCATGGTTATAGTAATTATGTGTAATTTCAAACAATTAGGTAAGTATCAGGTTAAATATATGAATGTATATATCAAGCCTCTTATCGACAAGCTACTAAAGTTATGGGTTGGCATCACTATGTATGACATCTGTAAACTAATCGGGGAGAAGAAATTTAAATTTTGTGGAATACTTTTATGGACAATTCATGATGCCCCAGGACTAACACATTTGTGTGGTATGTAGCATTCTAATATTTCTCTTTAATACTATATAATTTTTTAATGATATCATGATGCATGTTTAATTTTTAAATAATCTCAACATATAATTGACATTAATCCATTTGTTGTGCAGGTCTTAAAACAAAGGGTAAATTTGCATGTCCAGTTTGTGGTCCTAATATGAAGTATCGTCATTCAAAAAATTTAGGAAAGGTGGTGTTCGATGAGTATAGGCACCTCCTCCCTAAGAACCATAGGTGTTATAACCCTAAATTGCACCACACATGTAGACATGGCATCAGGCCATCTTACTTACTATTTTTGCGAAGCCAATACATAACAACTCTTCTTAAAAACATAATTTTTAAAGATGTACACACCCTGCACCAATACTGCTCGCGTATGTACGCTAGTTGTGCCACTAATGCTCGCGTACGTACACTATCTATTCCATTACAACCCATGTATACCCACAAAATTTGTAAAAAATAAAAAGTTTCAAGGGATTCGTTGAGATTACAGGCTATTGGGTAGTTTCCCAACCAATTGACTGCCTATAGCCCATCACCCAACCGAATAACCATATTTTTTTCATATAAAAAGAGGTTTTGGGGTCTCATTCCAAGGAGAAATATAGCAACAGTGAAAATCTGCCCATTTTTCTTTCCCCCCTTGCCCCAAGAATTTGTAGCCACATTATGAGTTTTGAGCTAGAATTCCCTATTCTTTCCTTTTTCCTCATTCATAAGCCTATGCCCATTCTATAAAGAGAAGTGTGAGAGAAGAAGCATACGTGGAAGMAGTTGGAGCTTGGTGAAGAGGATCCCAGGACCAGGTTCGAGGAGCAGTCATTGATCTCATTTTGTAAGTAACTCTGTGAGATTAATATAAAGAAGTACTTTTTTCATCTCGCCATATGATATGTTCAATCTTCATGTTTGATTTACATTTTGTTATGACATCTAACCCATTATTTMATATATAGAATGCATGTTCGTAGTTTCTTGTTTGTCTTTTGGTGAATGCAGGTCATCCTTGGGAGGAGATTTACAGTCAAGAAGCAATTGAACGCATAGGGATCGACACCATACATGGAGTTTAAGGTAAGAYTACCAGATCCCTATACTTTGTACTTTATGCATGAATGTGGGGTGTTGTTGGGATAGTTGTTAAAAGTAGGAGACTTTAGATGGTTAACTTTGCCTACACTTTAGAACCCTAGTGTAGTCCATAGGGGGGTTTTCCCACTATAGCAGAATTGGCGACCATACTGGGGAACCTTTAGGGTTTTTAGGGGATCTTTTTGGGTGTCTTAATCAGTTTAATTACCTCTTTGAGTTCTCTATAAGTTACCAAGTCTTTAATGGATTCTGGTCTTCCATACCATTACTCCCTGCCTTTTCATATTTGATTGTTGTTTTTCATTTTTGAGAAGTTACAGAGGTGTACGCAGCCTGCAGTGGGTGTGCCCGCATACATACGCGCCCTACCTTTGGACAGTCCGTGTACATACGCAAGCTACTTAAGTGTCAGTTGTGTTCCTGTGTCAGGAAACCTTTTTCTCAAGAAGAGGCAAGCATCCTCTTCCCTTATTGAAGTCTAACTTCTCAGGGGTTTCTTGATTTAGTCCTGGTCTTTGTAGTTAGAGTATTTGAGCCTATGTTTGGCATCAATTTCTTTATCTTTTAATGATTTCTTGTGTTTTCGTTAAAGGGTTTTTTCGATGAGTGTGTGAGTCTTTTATGTTTTAGCCTTTCTGGTTCTTTTAGTGACTCCGTGTGATCCACAGTAGACCTAAAGTCAGTTTCTTGGGTCTTGTCTTGTCTTTACTTTTCCCTTTTATTTTCTTTAGAAGAAAAGAAAAGAATTCATTTTCAAGTTTCTTATTTTTGAAACATAAAAAAAAATTCCAGTTTCTTGTTTGGTTAAGTAGTTAGGTTAGTTGTCTTTACTTGTTAGGAAGAAGAGTTCTTTCTTAAGTTCTTTACTTAATACTTAGGACTTTAAGTAGCTCGTAGTCGAGCGAAATTTGGTTTTGAGTTTTTTCTTTTAAAATATCTTAGAAAGAAAAGTTAGTTAGAAAAGTTGGTTAAAGAGTTTTCAATTTGCAAATCTTTGTTTGTTGAAGAAGAAGTAATTTTGTTTCCTTCATTTGTTCTTCTCTTTCGTCTCTTTACAAACACCATCAGTTTCATTTCCGTTCCTTTGAATTAATATAAAACACTTAAAATTAGTGCTTAATTAAAATTAATCAAACTTTCATGTTTGTAGGGTCTATCAACTAGATTAGGCTAGAGCCTTGATTTAGGTTGGAGAGGAAACTCTTCAAGGCTATAAAAAAAACATAGGAGTCTATGCTAGGGAGTGAAAAATCCCAGTAATGTGGAAATTATCTAGGAACCCCCTCTAACAAAGGGGTTAAACATGAGGTCACGTGCGTAACAGTAGCGGAGATAACCCCTCCAAAACCGGACCAATCGTAGCGGAGGAACGCATAAAGAGGAATTATCTTGGGATTACGTTGATCTCATTTTCCACAAAGCTTCGTTGGTCTTAAATCCTTTCTAGGTCCTCAGTTGTCCTCTAGAACACTTTCTTTCGATACCCTCGATAGGTTTCGGGCTTGATAACCTGCTCATTGTGGTCCACCCATCTGTCGACTCTACCCGCCTGGTAGTTGTTCACGAGCTGGCAACCTAGTTGCCTTTGATTTTAGGGACTTACATAGGTGACTGTGGGGGTATACCGCGCTACCTAGGGTAGACATCAGGAAAATATTTGCATATTATACCCAGAGGGTTCTTCCGTGCTCGAGTTGCACTTACACCAGTAAGTTGCTCTACTGTTGGCTATTGTAACTGTTCTTCCAACTAGTAATAGTGGTTTACTTTTTGCATCTCATAGGAGATTTTTCTAGTGCGTGTTTTGGTCTTCAACATTAGAAATCCCTAGTGTGTCGTTGATCTTCTCTCACAGTAGAAGATCAAGGGTTCTGCCGGTCACAAAGGCTTTTGGGCTTGTTCTCGGTCAACTTGGAGCCACCACCGCCACCATGAAGTTGAATACTAGACCAGCAAGGGTCTTTTGAGGCGACTGGGCCACATGAAACTATACCTGAGCCATCTCCGAGAGGAGAACATTCATTTCAGAAGGGACCAACTATTTCTAACCTTGGAGTGGAAGCTCTTAGTCCGTATAAATCTTCGATCACTAAATTTTTGGTGCCACTTATGATACAACTTGCCCCTCCAAGGGTAATGCATCACGAGTGTTAGATAATCCTGCAAGCAATGATGGAAGAAAATGTTTCTAATTCGTCAGGGAGTCCACATACTCTCTCTATGACTACCACAACTGGGGGTGTTCTGCTTCTTAACTCACCTTTGCAGGTCCAAGCCACTATGGTCTCAATCACCTCTACCTCGGGTAGTGGTCTGATTCAGTCCATGGCGGTGATCATTCAATTGTTTACGTAGAGTGTGATGGGCCCTCTATTTTCATACGGGATGCCCAACTTTGACACGAAATCGGTCCTCTCCTACTCCACCCTACAGAATTTGGTTCTGGGGGAAGGGAGATCTAAATCTCCTCTAAAAGGGTCAATGGGGGGCACTTCATCCCCCTATAATGCTTTCCCTTACGGCCGGGGTCATATACCTCCATTGTCCCCCTCACTTGGCGGTGCTTCTCAGTAGCCCGCCTGGCCAAACATGAATTACAACTCATTCGGAGCAGGTAGTTAAGGACCTTATTCTAGTACCACACTGGTGGGTTCTTTGTCATTCTATTTGTTTTGCATGTTTGGTAACAATGTATTCTCGTTAATTGCTATCTCGACCGGGGGAAACCCTAGTTTTGGATCACAAAATCCTGTGCAGGGTACTATTCCTACACAGGGGGAACACCCTTCTCAAGGACCTTGGAATCCATGGCAGGGATAAGTTTCCTCATCAGGGATGTCGACCAGGGGCAACCCCTTCCATGGTCATTGGAACCCTAGGAAAGGCTCAGTACCTATGCCCGTCTGATCGGCAGGGGGAAACCCTTTCCAAAACCTTTGGAACACAATGTTAGGAGAAATACCTTCTCAACCCTCAAAGTCCTATTATGGGAGTCAGTCGATGACGTCTCAACTAGTGCAGCATCTGAATGCTAGCCTAGGCCATGGTTTTTACCAGAACCTGGGCTAGCAACCTAAATTTTCCTGGCAACCTGGTGCCAGCCAAATCCCAGGATCTTATCCTCCTGTACATACTCAACAACCTAAGCTATCATTTTTGGCAACTTTGCATATTTCAGACTTGTCAATATGATTGAATGATCCAATCTATCATGATCCACGTTCGCCTGCTATGCCGACCAAGTTTCCCTCAGACATTCCAAAGTTCGAAGGCAAGCCTAACAAAGATCTAGGTAATCATGTGATGACATTTCACCTATGGTGCTCGTCCAACTCTTTGAGGGGTGACTCCATCCAGTTGCATTTGTTTTAATGCACTCTTATCGAGAGCACTGGGAAATTGTACATCGAGCTCGACCGCTCAAGATACTCTACTTTTGGCGAATTGACAATAGTTTTCTTAAACCATTTTCAATTACCTGTCAGATATGATGTTGGCATAGAACTGATGGCCAACTTTGAGCAAACAAAGTCTAACCATATATCTGATCACATCTGAGAATGGCGGCACTGAAAGAGTTTTATTAAAGTACCAGTTCCACCAACATTCCTGCTGGAATGGTTCCTTATTTCTTTGGTACCCCAACTATCCAAGGATGTAGAAAGGTCAGGGGTATTTTCAGAGGAAGAAGCGATAATGAGAGCTCAACAACTAGAAATGATTTACTCTCAATCTGGTTTTATTTACGAAGTTTTGCCAGATGTTCCACAGTCTATTCTTGATAAGACCAGACACAAGTCTAGACCACATGCTGACGGCATTGTTGGTTCAGCACAAGAAAATCCCATTGATCCACTGTCAAACCAATTGCAACAATTATCGATATAGCGGACAGTGGCTAGTCCAACTCCTAGTTTGGTTTCTCCCCCTGCATAGACGTCGGATGTACATAGCATGAAATCGACGAAGCCAAAGGCCAACCAGTATGTCAAAGGGAAGAAAAAATAGAGAAAGAAGGGTAAGGGGAATAATAAACCGACCAATAATGATGGTGGGGGAAACACAGAGAGAAATAAGTCAAATTATCCATGTAACCTCTGCATGGAAGACTACCCGAATCACCTATGCCCTCAACTCGTAGAGGCCCAAAAGTTATTGGCACAGCAGCAGCCTACAGTGTTAACGAACCCATTTCCTCATGGGAAAAATTTAACTCAAGCCTCTGCTAATGTGGATGGGTGTAGTCAGGGACCCCCTTCATCATCTAGTAATCCCTCGACCTCAAATATCTATATTTTGAAAGGTGAAGCTCACATAGCTACTAGGGCACATTATTACGGAACGCCAAGTACTGCCAAAAAGGGTAAAGAGGCCAAAAATCTATCTGTTCCTCTCCAGATCGAGAGAATGATGGGTGAAAAAATGACATGCATCCCGAAAGGGGCATTCAAGAAGGCTTCACATAATCCAAATGCGAGGGCCACCCAGAACTAATATGTGGTGGAGGATTTGTCACAAACCCCGTGCGTGATGTCTACTTTGGAGGTCCTCCAGAGCTACCCTTCACAGAGAAAGGCTCTGTTAGCCGCTTTAGGATCCACTAATACATGTATTCCGGTAAATATCACCCTTGATACAATCGACTTGAAGCCTTGTCTCCCATACCATGTCGCATTTCAGATAGTAGTGGCTCACCCCATGAAATCTTCAATCCAGAATAGTTTTTGTACGGTGGTTGATGAGGGTGCTTCGACATGCATGATGTCGTTGGCATGTTGGAAGGCCATTGGCCAACCCATTCTGTCTCCTTCACCTGCTCTTCTTACGAATTTTGATGGTCATTCTTTCATACCACATGGAATCATTCCTTCTTTCCCCATGCAGTTAGGAGGGAAGACCGCTTGTGTTGAAGTTGAAGTGGTTGATGCGCCTCTTGACTACAACCTCCTGTTAGGAAGGAGTTGGACATATTCCATGAATGCAGTGGTTGCCACAGTTTTTCAGGTCTTGTTGTTTCCACATGAGGGTCGAATCGTGACCATTGATCAATTGTCCTTCTCCAGACCTAACCCTTCATCGGGGGCATCCACGATCCTGATGATTGATAAACCACAACTCGGAATCGTCAACGTGCAGGTTGGTTTGTTCCCACCTCTCATGGGTAATTTTGATTACCTGCCTCCTTCCGATGATGTCAAAATGATATCGGTTGTCCCCGAATAGCCTAACGCTGAAATATTTTCAGTGTCGTCATTCTACATGACTTACTTTAATGATTTGTGGATTCTTCCTTCCCCATCAGCCATGATGGAAGGGACATGGCACCATGGCATGTCCATGCCCTTGTCTATGGCATAAGTTGTGTACTCCATAGTCCAGCAAGATTCTACCAACCCTGATCCGACTTCTGCACAAGAATTAGATCTAGTTCTCGAGCCTTCTTGGGCTCAAGGTTCCCTTTCCACTATCGATTATTTAGACTTGGTATTTCCCTTTGGCGAGGTGATTTTAGAGGCATTGACTAGTCCGGATAGACCCTAGGATGATCTCCATCAAAGATTATATTTCCTCCCAGAGTTAGGAAGAATAGAGGCTGGAGAATTTCTGTTGACTATGACTGGAGATAGGTCTTGTCCTATCAATCCTCTGGCTACGCACACAGTTTATGCCGAGGATAATATGGAAACCATATCTAAAACGATACCTATTGATATCTCTAGAACCCATGGTGTCATGGAGAATGTCTTCATTGGAGCAGATTGTTCCCCCGAGGAGATTCATATCTATACAGATTTATTTAAAGAATTCTGCAACGTTTCTNATATTTCCTCCCAGAGTTAGGAAGAATAGAGGCTGGAGAATTTCTATTGACTATGACTGGAGATAGGTCTTGTCCTATCAATCCTCTGGCTACGCACACAGTTTATGCCGAGGATAATATGGAAACCATATCTAAAACGATACCTATTGATATCTCTAGAAGCCATGGTGTCATGGAGAATGTCTTCATTGGAGCAGATTGTTCCCCCGAGGAGATTCATATCTATACAGATTTATTTAAAGAATTCTGCAACGTTTCTTCTTGGTCTTACGAGGAAATGTCAGGCATTGATCCAAGAATCGTTGAACATGAGATTACAACTTACCTTGATGCCAAGTTGGTCTGGCAGAATCTTCGTCTGGTTAATTCTCAAAAAGAAGCAACTATTAAGGTTGAAGTAGAGAAACTACTCAAATTTGGTTTCATTTACCCCGTCCAATTAACTCAATGGGTGTCGAATCTCGTTAAAATCAACAAAAACCAGGGAATGATTTGTGTATGTACGGACTTCTGTGATTTGAACAAGTCTTGTCCAAAGGATAATTTCCCCACCCCATTCGTTGATCAGATCGTCGATGAATGTGCAGGCTGTGAGGTCTTTTCTTTCATGGATGGTTTCTCAAGATACAATCAGATACAGATTAAGCTCGAAGACCAGCATAAAAAAACTTTTATCTGTCTGTGGGGTACATTTGCTTATCGGAAGATGCCTTTTGGACTAAATAATGTTGGAGCAACTTTTCAGTGGGCCATGTTTTTTGATTTTCACGATCTCAAAAACCTAGTCGAAGCTTATCTCGATGATTTAGCGTCACGATCTCATAAGAGAGTTGATCATCCCACACACCTCCAACTTATCTTTGAGCTATGTCGCTACTATTGGATTCACTTGAATCCAAAAAAGTTTAGTTTTTGCGTGACATCGGGTCATCTATTAGGTTTCATAGTGTCGACAATAGGGATCATGGTCAATCCTCTAAAGGTTGAGGCGATAGTTCAATTGCCTCCCCCTTGCACAATCCCTCAGCTTCAAAGTTTACAGGGAAAAGCCAATTTTCTTCGGCGTTTTATCGCAAACTATGCCGAGATCACTAAAGGGTTTATACGTTTACTGAAGAAGAGAGTTCCTTTTCATTGGGATGAATTCGTTCAACGCTCTTTCGAAGCATTGAAATGTGCCCTCATGTATGCCCCTCTACTTCGACCACACAATTATAATAAAGATTTATTTTTGTATTTGGTCGCGGTAGAGTCGACCATCGGTATGGTCTTGGCTCAGGAGGATGATTTTCTTGAAGAACACGTCATTTATTACCTGAGTCAGGGCCTGGTTGGACCAGAACTCAACTACTCCCACTTTGAAAAACTTGTGTTGGCAGCAGTACATGCTGTCCAATGGTTTTGTCACTATATCTTGTTCCGCAAAACCATCATCATTGTCATTGTGAATCCATTCCAATACATGTTGAAATGACATGTAATCGGTGGAAATATCAGTATATGGATCGTTATCCTCCAGGAATTTGACTTTGATTTTGTGTCTGCGAAATATAAAAAGTTGTTGGTCTTTGCAGAACTTATATCATAACTTTCGATCGAGACAGGTGATGTTACGCCCGAATAATCACCGATTAAAGGAGATATTTTTCCGATTTCATCTTCGGACCCCTGGTATGGAGATATAATAGTCTATCTCCAGACTTTGAAGTGCCCTACCTCTACTTCTCGGGATGAGTGTCGATGTATACGCCATCAGGTAAAAAATTATCTCATACTCGAAGACTCTTTATATCGTCGAGGTGTAGATTGCATCCTTCGTTGGTGCCTTACTCATGAAGAAGAAGAAATTGTGCTTAATGACTACCACACTGGAGCATGTGTTGGTCATTTGTCTGGGTTGGAAACAACCCAAAAGATTCTACGAACCAGTTACTATTGACCGACGTTAATCAAAAATTGCGTTGAATCGGTCAAGAAGTGCCACCCGTGTCAAATCTTCTCACGGAAGATGAGGATACATCCTTCTCCCATGTTTCCCGTCATCATAGTTGGCCCCTTCACTAAGTGGGGGACTGATTATACTACATGCCACCCCCCTTTAGCCAATGGGCACCGCTATATCTTCATAGTAGTAGACTACTTCACTAAGTGGGTAGAAGCTATTCCAACGTTCAAAAATGATGGAGAGACATAAGCTATCTTCTTGTTTAATCAGATAATAGCAAGCTTCAACATCCTGAAGGAGATTGTCACTGACCATGGCAGTCACTTTTAGAATAAAATCATGTCTGAGTTAACATCAAAGCTAGGGTTGAGACAAGAACACTCATCACCTTATTACCCACAAGTGAATGGTCAGGTGGAAGCTGTGAATAAGTCTCTCAATACCATTCTACAGTGAACGATCAATTCATCCAAGTAAAATTGGCATTTGATGTTGTACTCGACATTGTGGGCCTACCAAACGTTTGTAAAGACTGCCACTAGTTTCTCACATTTTCAACTCATTTACGGGTTGGAAGCAGTCTTGCCTATAGAATGCCAGATCCCATCTCTTGATTTGGCAGTATAGTTATTTCTAGACACTTCACCTCTTGAGGAATGCTTATTATATCTCGAGAAGCTCTATGAGCAATGACGCGACGCATCCTTGGCTAACAAGGATCACAAGCAGAAATTCAAGTGTCAGTATGATCGGTTCGTTCGTCGTCGGATTTTCTTCGAAGGCGACCTTGTCCTAGTCTATGACCAAGATAAGGATCCCCTAGGGGCAGGCAAGTTCAAACCCATGTGGTTCAGACCGTTCATTGTGGAGGAGGTATTAAAGAAGGGCGCTTATCATCTGGTTGAATTTGAAGGGAAATCTTTAGCAGAGCCTAGAAATGGGCTCTACCTCAAGAAGTATTACTCATAGGTCGGTCACCTTAGGTGACTTCTTGTATATATGTATAGTTCTTATACATTTTTAGTTTTTGTCTTTTTGTTTTATGGATATGTCATTTTTTATGTCAACTTTTTCATTATGGCAGATGTCAAGTGAATCAGATGTTTTCGTTGGATTCGTGGGCGGTGCTAGCCAACACACTCAGAGGCTTGCTTCTACAACTTGGGTGATCTTCACACCTCAAGGCCAGTTGTTATCTTCTGGAGGTATTTGTTTAGGTGACGCCACAAACAATGTCATCGAATACAATGTAGTAATAGAGTTGCTTCATGATGCTTTGTCGCATGGTAACTCTTACCTCCGAGTCTACTTAGATGCACAATTGGTTGTGTCCTAGTTAAATGGGGTTTACCGCATTTATGATCGTACTCTACATCAACGATTCCTTAGGTTACATCTCTTAGAACGTTGTTTTAATTACATTACGTATATCCATGTTCCTAGGAGATTGAATCAAATGACAGATACTCTAGCTAATCAAGTAGTATTAGATTGGCATATTTCACACATGTAAGAAAAAGCACACACATACACATGTAAATACATTTGTAAATAAATGTAACCCATAAGAAAAACAGATGTACATATATATATATCAAAAGTATCAAAGTACATAGGTGGGCACAAGTGCCTCAAAAAATAACAAGTCTAGTATACAATGCGGGGCTTATGCCCTCAAAAATATACAAAGAGTTCCCTTGGCACAAAAATGGTCCACCCTAAGCTAAGCATGAGGCCTATTGACCCTGCCATAGTGGACTATAGTGTTTTCCAAATGCAGAAATAGTTGGACCCAAGTCTGTGGCACCCCAACAACATGAGGTTGCATAGATGGTGGGAGATCCTCCATCTCAACCATGGGCATAGTACGGGTGAGTGCGGTCAAGTTCTGCTCCACTCGTCTCAAAACTCTCTCAGTCTCTCCAGCTGGAGGTAACACCGCTGCTGCTACTGATCTGGCAGCTGCTAATGGTAATGCCTCTGGTCGTGGATGGTGCCTGCTCCATGCAAAATCAGCTGCACGCACTGGTCCCACATTTGTACATAACAGATACAAAGTTGTCAAGTACTCTGGTATACATAAAAATGATATATATAATAATAAAATAAAAAATTAAAAATTTTAAAAGAAAATGTACCTAACTCTCCTCACTCTTCTCCAGGAGGTATGGGCATGTCAGGATCCCTGGAGAAGTTGATCTCGCCATAGGGGTAGTCCTCTATAGCCGACATCTGCCAAGACCACCAGTCGAAAAAAGTATCATCGAAGGCCTCAATGGTCCTCCCTCCCCACTGTCATGGAAGCAATGTTTCCCATCTTCACACTACTGGGAAGGAGGCCATGTGCCCCCGTACTATCTCTCATGGACTAAGACTGGGTACCCTCTCGAATAATAAAGAGCACAGAATAGTCCCGAACCCAAAGTTCTTGGTTTTCCGCCCACGACACTCTATGAGCTGTCTCTTCATGCACTCTAACATGGTTGTGCTCCAATCGAACACTCATGCATTTAAGCATTGTATTGTGCAATGCATATGCACCCTGGAGGCCTGATGTAAATCCGTGGATCCAGTGATCCGCCTAATAAGTAAAACTATCACTTTTAGTGATAGGTTGGTGATTTTGTGGATCAGTACCTGAGAACCCACTTTATCTGTTATGGACTCGTAGTGTTTCTCAATCAACTCCACAATGTTGTGAGGCCCAGAGGGAAAAGTATGAAGGTTAACTGGTTCCCCTCTCCTTGAGAGGCCAGTCAAAAAATAAATAGTTTCAGTCATTGGAGTCAACGACTATACCTTGTGCATAAATTCCTATGCATCTGGGTGCCAGTAATCCCCTAAGGCATTCAACAGCCTGGGTTCTGCCCTCATGAGTGGACACCGGAAGAATTTCCACAACCTGCATTGTTTCAATGTGGTGACAGCAGCAGGTTCTTCCTCGACCAGTATATCAATGTCCTCATTCTCCCTCTCTCTCCAATGGACATACGTTATGCAAAATGTCAAGTTCAAAGAGGACTCAAATAATGCATTTTCACTTTTTTCATATGTTAGAGGGTGTACGCAGGTTGTACTGGGCACAGTCGCATATGTACGCGGGCAGATTATTCTTTTCCCACATGCATACGCGAGTTGTGCTTACACAAACCGCGTACACATAGGGCTGGCCTTTTTAAAGGTTTGTACCACCCTAAAAAAAAAAAGAAATGAAAAAAGAAAGAATGGAAATGCAGGAGGATCTAGGTTGTAATTACTTGGTCCAAGTGGAAGTTCATTTCGTCCACTGAAGCTCCCGGAATCAACTTCTTTCACAAAGGGGTGTTTTTGGATTTTTTTTCAATTCTCAATTTGCAATGGTGATAATGAGCTGCCAGCTTCTATTTATAGACTTTTTTTGCCCTTTTTGTCATTTTTTGAACCCCTTTGTCATTTTTTCTGGCTTGAAAATCATGTAACGTGGTTCTTAGGTTTCTCATTGAATGTTACGATACACTTTGCCTTTGGTTCGACGAAGTTTTTTTGGGAGTTGGCGCACTTTTAAGGTCCTTTGGTGAAAAGTTGTTTTTCCAACTTTGTGCATTTAAGTTAGGATTCCACCTCCACTTGTTGCACCTCATTGTATTTTTATCTTTACCATAGGATCGACCCCACTGAATTGCAACACAGAACCATCGTTGCTTCTTTAGAAGTGTCGTAATTTAGTGGTAGAGCCTACCCCCACATGGATGCCCTAGGTAGATCCAGGTTGCATTTTGGTGTTTGTGCCATCGCTAATGACTATAGGCTCGGGAGTCCTTTTAGTATTGTTTTGATTACGAGTTTGAGCCTTCACATGTCTGATATATTATCACTCTTGACCTCACCCTCGAGACTCCCAAAAAAATGGGTCTTCTTTTAAGCCCTTTTCAAACCCTCTAAACATGAAAAAATTGTCGAGTGATATTGTTTCCCTTCATGCTCTCCGAACTAAAATTTGAAGGCATGTATTTCCGGCGGTAGCTTACCCCTTTTTCGGTTCGGATGGTCAATTGTATGAACAAAGTTATACTCTAGTAACTTCGGTTCGCTAGAAGAGTATTCTCAGGTATAAGTTTAATGTTAAGGTCCTAACCCACACATAGGTAGATCAATGTATTCGGATGTAATAAAGGTCAATATTAATAAGGCCTTTCAATAAAATAGAATAAGGTGGATGTAAGAAGACCTAATAGAAGCTTCCGCTTCTAGAAGGATCTTCCTCTAGATGCTTCTCTTAATAGACATATTTAGTATAAATAAGAGGCGAGGATATGAGAACCCTAGCTTGGAGATTATTGTAACAGAGCACTGCTCGACTGGAGGTTGCCCCCTCGAAGAGGCCTGTGAACATTACTATCTGAATCAAAGTGTTATTTATGTTGCTATTTCGTATATCATTTCTGTGTATTGTGAAGATTATGCTGGATATTTTACTGTCATTCTGTCATTTCTAGCATTTCATTTCTGTTCTACATATTTTATATATCTGGTATCTTGCAAGTGGTATCAGAGCAGTTTCCTTGGCAGAAATTGTGGGTATTTTTTTTTTC
>JASDQU010504078.1:57567-73579 GCA_032191745.1 Picea mariana | reverse complement strand
AGTTCTAGGGTTTCAATCTTGGAGAGAATTTGGCTTATGCTTTGATTGCTTATCCTAATACAAAATCACAGTTTTCTTTTGCTGCTGTAATCAGATTTTTCATCCATCTTTATTCTGTACTCTGTTTAAATTAGTTCAGCTTATGCTCATGATTTGAATGGAGGAATTTCTCATTTGCTTAGTGTGACCCTGCATTAGTTATGTATTTGGTTATTTAAACCCTGCATTCCAATGTATTTGGTTGTCTAAGCAATATTATTCACACCTTTTCTGCTATTGGCATCTGATTTACAGTTTCTAAAAGCACTGGTTCATTAAGCTATTTGGATAAGTCATCTCTCCATTGTGCTATCTTAGTATCCCATTGATCCACCTACTGAAAAATATTCAATTCTTAAGTTACCAGGCATACTTAGGTTACAACCCTAAGTAGTTTTCTGGAGTGATAACAGATTGCATGGGTTAATAGGTGTTATATATTATGAAGGTTGGTGTTGATAAGTTAAAGCAGTAAAGGTATATGTGTTATAGTTGTTAGGGGTAATGGTTTATAAGGGTTGATACTGATAAGGATTATAGGATTTAGGGATGATTGAGGTTAGTTTTAATGTGGGTTAAGGTTGGTAGTGATAGGTCAAAGGGGTACTGAAGGGTATATATGTTATAGGTGTTAAGGATAAGGGGTTATAACAATTAACATAGATAAAAGTTATAGGCTTTAGGGGTGGTAAGGGTTAGGTTTAATATAGGTTAACAATTGTAGTGGTTAAAATGTATAGAGTTTATGGGTTACAAATTATATGTTATAGGATGGATTACATGATATAGAAGTTATATATATGGATTATGGCTTGGGTGTTATGGAGGGTAAGGGATATATAGATTAGGGGTTATACAAGTTCATGGTATTAAGGATTATGGAAGTTTTGGGTTTAGGGGTTATGTTTTAGAGGTTAGTTGTTAACATGGATACAGTTTAGGGGTTACCATAGCTAAGTGTTATATGGGTCAGGGGTGACAAGAGTTATAAGGGTAAGAAATTATAAAGGTTAGGGTGATAGGTTATAGGGGTCAATATTATATGCATAATGGGGATCAAGGGTTATAGGGTTATCGATCAAAGGGTATAGGAATCCAGTGTTATTTTAGTTAGATGCAATAGAAGGTGTAAGGATTAGAGATTAGATATTTTTATAGATACCAATGGTTATATTAGTTGTTAATGGGATATGGGTTATTGAGATTATAGATGGTAGGGGATAGGGAGGTTATATAAGGGTTTATAAGCTTAAGAGAGTTATAAATTTTAGGGGTTATATGTTAAAAATTACATAAGGGTTTGGTTTATAAGAGTGTTAGTGGAAACCTATTTGAACATGTACAATTTCTAGTTTTAAGATTGTTTTACATTAATGTTATGTAACTATTAAGGCGGATTACAAGGTACGTGTATCTTCTATGTATGAAGGTAAGGCATATTTGTTCTCAATTTTTTTGTGTAGAGCGTTAACAAAGAGAGGTCTTGTGTTAGACAACTTTAAAATCCATGTTAACAATTACATATTTGTCTTATGAGAAAGATACGGTACTATCCATTTTGAGGTTTGGCATAGAGATTGTTCTTATAGACTACACTAAATTGCACCATATAAGCCCTACATAATCCATACACTCCTTGCAAACCATGTAACACCATTCAAATACATATGCACGACCTCTAATCCCCATTCACAGGTCACTATTTTCCATGTCTAGTTCAATGTAACAATGATGACATTTACGATGATGATGACCTTTATTGATCATTCCAGGTATATTGCTCATTCATGAGGCCAAAATCATATCAACTCATGTAGTGGTTAAAATGTATAGAGTTTATGGGTTACGAATTATATGTTAGGGATTACATGATATATAAGTTATATATATG
This sequence comes from Picea mariana, assembly GCA_032191745.1. Lineage (NCBI taxonomy): Eukaryota > Viridiplantae > Streptophyta > Pinopsida > Pinales > Pinaceae > Picea > Picea mariana. The sequence continues at coordinate 71,649 of JASDQU010504078.1, read as the reverse complement.
GATTATGGGTTAGGTCATGTTATGGAGGGTAAGGGATATATAGGTTAGGGGTTATACAAGTTCAGGTCTTAAGGATTATGCAAGTTTAATTGGGTTTAGGGGTTATGGTTTAGAGGTTAGTTGTTAACATGGATACGGTTTAGGAGTTACCATGACTAGGAGTTATATGGGTTAGGGGTGACAGGAGTTAGAAGGGTAAGAAATTATAAAGGTTAGGGTGATAGGTTATAGGGGTCAATATTATATGCATTATGGGGATTAGGGGTGATAAGGTTATGAAGGTAAGGAATTATGAGGGTTTATGGTGATAGGTTGTTGGGGAAAATGTTACACTCATTATGGGGTTGTGGGGTTATATTTGTTAGGGTTTACAAGTGTTGGGGTAAGGGGTTATATGCATTAGGAATCCTATCTGTTAGGTGTCGAGTTTATAAAGTTTGAGGGTTATAGAGTTTAGGGGTTATTAATAATAAGGGTTAATATATGGGTTAAGAGTTATAGGGTTTAAGGATTAGGATATAAGAGTTCAAGGTTATATTAGGAATGATAAGTGTTTGGGGGTGTGGGTTGAGGGTTATAATGTTTATGGATTAACTTTTATAGGTGTTATAATTTTTAGGGATTAGGATTTGTAGTGGTTATGTCTTATATTATGGGTTATAATGTACTGTGGAAGTGGTTATTTGTGTTGGGAGTCATATGGGTTAGGAATGAGATGGGTTATAGGGTTATGGATCAAAGGGTATAGGAATCCAGTGTTATTTTAGTTAGATGCAATAGAAGGTGTAAGGATTAGAGATTAGATGTCTTTATAGATACCAAGGGCTCTATTAGTTGTTAATGGGATAGGGGTTGTTGAGATTATAAATGGCAGGGGATAGGGAGGTTATATTAGGGTTTATAAGCTTAAGAGGGTTATAAATGTTAGGGGTTATATGTTAACAATTACATAAGGGTTTGATTTATAAGATTGTTAGTGGAAACCTATTTGAACATGTAAAATTTCTAGTTTTAAGGTTGTTTTACATTAATGTTATGTAACTATTAAGGTGGATTACAAGGTACGTGTATGTTATATGTATGAAGGTAAGGAATATTAGTTCTCAGTTTGCTTGTGTAGAGTGTTAACAAAGGGAGGTCTTGTGTTAGACAACTTTAAAAGCCATGTTTAGACATAATCAAACACCAAACTTTGGGTATACTAGGAAGGTTTAAATAGGAGTTATATCCACCACCTATTATTCGTATAATTGTGTCTTGATTCCTAGCAGTGTTAAAATTTTGTGTTCAATTTGAACATTTTTTCCTATATTGAAATTTTTTTGCATGTGGTTTTGGAGATGAACTTGTCAACTAACTAGGAGTAAATTGTCAACCCATAAATTTTACACATTAGATAACTACCTACCCATCATTTTCTCCTTATAAGGTTACTTTTATAAACCAACTCTTATATATATATATATATATATATATATATATATATATATATATATATATATATATATATATATATATATAAATGTTTAATGCTTTCATTTGTTTTATGTCTTTGTCCGCATAAGTGACCCACATAAAGTCACAAAACAAGGAAAAGGAATTACACACCCACATATAATTTTAATTTTAATTTTACATGTTTAATTCTTTTTAAAATTTCTAGTGTTTTGAAATTTAAAATGAAATTAATTCATTTGCTTGCAAAACACTTTCTGGGTTGGAAGAAGCAGAAGTTGAAATTTCAAATATTGGGAACCCGTGTACTTAAAGAAGGGATGATATACATTTCAACAATGAAAAAAATAGAGGGATAAAAATGTCTATAGTGCACCGGTTGAAATAAAAGAAAAACCATTTCCATGTAGATTTCTATGAACCTTTTTTCTTATGAATGAGTCAATTGATTTTGAGAGCCCAACATGTAAAGGGATAAAAATGTATAATGTATCACTGGAGATATTTTGTAGTGCAAAGTTAAAATAAAAGAAAAACCATTTGAATTAATTGACATGGGGCATAATAGGTGGTACCATTGAGGGTAACCTTATGTTATATCATTTATCTTTGGTGCTCATGCATCATGTGTGAGGGCTTGAGACACCACATACTAGACAACATACAAAGAATATTTGTATTATAACAATATATGGTTATACTATCCATTTTGAGGTTTGGCATAAAAATTGTTCTGATAGACTACACTCCATTGCACCATATAAGACCTACATAATTAATCATTGTTATAACAAAACTACATTTGAACCCAAAATACGAAGGCATCTTATGATGCCACCCAAAAAATTGGCCTTGACGTCAGATTTTACCTTTTAAAATTTGTAATTTTCTTGTTTTTTTTCAAATTGTCCCCGACGGTCGTCATGTGCTAAGATATAAGAGATAATAATATTGAAAGATACCAATATCATACCAAATAATCATTCCTTGCAGAGATAAGAGTCTTGAAAGCTATCAATATCCTACCAATCAAATGATGTTTGGGCCATACGGGCTTGTTAAAGTTCATTTGCAAGATAAGTCAGTTCAGAATTTGCATGTGACATAACACTATCATTCAATAGTCAAATTGTTACATTTCATTGTCATGCATCATGTGTCATTGCTTGAGCCACCACAAAGGAAACATACAAAGAATATTTGTCTTATGAACATGATATGGTACTATCCATTTTGAGGTTTGGCATAGAGATTGTTCTTATAGACTACACTACATTGCACCATATAAGCCCTACACTCCTTGCAAACCATGAAACACCATTAAAAGACACATTCTTTCGACGAATTAGCTATATTATTGACGAAATTTTTTCATCGATAGTATAGCTAATTCGTCGCAAGATTATTTACATTTGTCTCTCTTGTGATGATATCAAATGATGCTTGGATTCATTTTATATTTGGTTTATCAACTTGAAATTAAAATTTGATACTTTGCAAGCTAGTTTTACCTTGATTCAAATACAAATATGAAATTAGGAATCATTAACATATCTACTAGAACATATGAAAAATATGGTTTATGGTTTACATGATGATATGATGATGGAAGAAAGTGGGTGTGTGAGTCAAATTTGAGTCCATAAACCCTCCCATATCGTTAAAGCACGTGAATAGTCTATCCATGTCAAATTTCAATGCATACATAAACAGTTTGAAAAAATTTCAACGTTGGCCTGATTCACATGTCACTGTTGCCCGTGTCTAGTAATTTTATGGTGTTGATTAAGAAATCAACGAAAAAGAGGGAATTTTCACAACAACTATGACACATATACATTGTATAAACATTATAATGTAGAACCTGAAATAAAAATGAAGAAATACTGATGCAAACTTAAAACTTGCTTCAACCAATTTGTGTACTTTGAAAGAAAATTAGGGTTTATGGTTTACATGATGAATTTATGATGGAAAAAAGTGGGTGTGTGAGTCAAATTTGAGTCCAGAAACCCTCCCATATTGTTAAGGCATGCGAATATTCTATCCATGTCAAATTTTAGTGCATACAAAAACAATTTGAAAAAATTTCAACGTTGGCCCCATTCACAGGTCATTGTTGCCCATATCTAGTCCTAGTACAATTTCCGTTCCTTGCTCCTTGTAAATTTTGTTTGACATTACACACATCCCCGCATCTAGTACTGCAAGGGACTATTTTGATGGTGTTGATTAAGCAATCAATGGAAAATAAGGATTTTTCATCACAACTATGTCACAGATACATTGTATATACAATATTAATGTAGAACCTGAAAGACAAATGAAGAAAGACTGATGAAAACTTAAAAATTGCGTCAACCAATTTGTGTACTTTGAAATAAAATCGGGGTTTATGGTTTACATGATGAATTGATGATGGAAGAAAGTGGGTGTGTGAGTCAACTTTGAGTCCAGAAACCCTCCCATATTGTTATGTCATGCAAATAGTCTATTCATGTCAATTTTCAGTGCATACAGAAACAATTTGAAAAAATTTCAATGTTGGCCCCATTCACAGGTCACTGTTGCCCGTGTCTAGTCCTAGAACAATTTTTGTTCCTTGTTCCTTGTAAAATTCGTTCGACAGTATACATGTCCCCACATCTAGTACTGCAAAATATTTGTTTTGTTCCTAAGATCCTAATTTGTTTTGTCCCTTGACCATGGTGTAGTCCCCAAGATCCATTATTTTTGTACAAAACATACTAATGGCATAAAATGTCCCACACAAAGACCAAATATCCACTACATAAGTCTTTTGTCCTTTTTCAAGGACTATGTAACGAATCTCAATTCTAAGAAGATTCAAATAGGACCTAAGAACCTTATGTTATTTCCTTAACCATGGGTGACATAACACTATCATTCAATAGTCAAATTGTTACATTTCATTGTCATGCATCATGTGCGAGGGCTTGAGCCACCACAAAGGAAACATACAAATAATATTTGTCTTATGAACAAGATATGGTACTATCCATTTTGAGGTTTGGCATAGAGATTGTTCTTATAAACTACACTACATTGCACCATATAATCCCTACACTCCTTGCAAACCATGTAACACCATTCAAAGACACATTCTTGCGACGAATTAGCTATACTATCGACGAACGTTTTTCGTTGATAGTATAGCTAATTCTCCCAAGATTATTTACATTCGTCTCTCTTGCGACGATATCAAATTATGCTTGGATTCATTTCTTATTTGGTTTATCAACTTGAAATTAAAAGTCAATACTTTGCAAGCTAGTTGTGCCTTGAGTCAAATAAAAATTTTAAATTAGGAATCATTAACATATCTACTAGAACATATGAAAAATAGGGTTTATGGTTTACATGATGATATGATGATGGAAGAAAGTGGGTGTGTGAGTCAAATTTGAGTCCATAAACCCTCCCATATCGTTAAGGCATGCAAATAGTCTATCCATGTCAAATTTCAATGCATACAGAAACAGTTTGAAAAAATTTCAACGTTGGCCCCACTCATATGCCCGTGTCTAGTATTTTTATGGTGTTGATTAAGAAATCAACAAAAAAGAGGGATTTTTCATCACAAATATGAAATATATACATTGTATATACATTAATGTAGAACCTAAAAGAAAAATGAAGGAATACTGATGAAAACATACAACTTTCTTCAACCAATTTGTGTACTTTGAAAGAAAATTAGGGTTTATGGTTTACATGATGAATTGGTGATGGAAGAAAGTGGGTTTGTGTGTCTAACTTGAATCTAGAAACCCTCCCATATAATTAAGGCATGTGAATAGTATATCCATGTCAAATTTCAGTGCATACAGAAACAATTTGAAAAAATTTCAACGTTGGCCCCATTCACAGGTCACTATTTCCCGTGTCTAGTCCTAATACAATTTCTGTTCCTTGTTCCTTGTAAAATTCATTCGACATTACACACATCCCTACATTTATAATGTAATGGATTATTTTTATGGTGTCTATTAAAAAATCAATGAAAAAGAGGGAATTTTCATCACAACTATGACACAGATACATTGTATATACAATATTAATGTAAAACCTAAAAGAAAAATGAAGAAAGACAAATAAAAACTTAAAAATTGTGTCAACCAATTTGTGTACTTTGATATAAAATTAGGGTTTATGGTTTACATGATGAATTGATGATGGAATAAAGTGGGTGTGTGAGTCAAATTTGAGTCGAGAAACCCTCCCATATCGTTAAGGCATGCAAATATTCTATCCATGTCAAATTTTAGTGATTACAGAAACAATTTGAAAATTTTTCAACATTGGCCCCATTCACAGGTCACTGTTGCCCGTGTCTAGTCCCAGTACAATTTCCGTTCCTTGTTCCTTGTAAAATTCATTCGACATTACACACATCCCCGCATCTAGTACTGCAAGGGAGTGTTTTTATGGTGTTGATTAAGCAATCAACGAAAAAGAGGGATTTTTTATCACAAATATGACACAGATACATTGTATATACATTAATGTAGAACCTGAAAGAAAAATGAAGAAAGACTGATGAAAACTTAAAACTTGCGTCAACCTATTTGTGTACTTTGAAATAAAATTAGGGTTTATGGTTTACATGATGAATTGACGATGGAAGAAAGAGGGTGTGTGAGTCAAATTTGAGTCTAGAAACACTCCCATATCGTTAAGTCATGCGAATAGTCGATCCATGTCAAATTTTAGTGCATACATAAATAGTTTGAAAAAATTTCAACATTGGCCCCATTCACAGGTCACTGTTGCCCATGTCTAGTCCTAGTACAATTTCAGTTCCTTGTTCCTTGTAAAATTCGTTCGACAATACACACGTCCCCGCATCTAGTAGTGCAAGGGAGTATTTTTATGGTGTTGATTAAGAAATCAAAAAAAAAGAGGGATTTTTCATCACAAATATGACACAGATACATTGTATATACAATATTAATGTAGAACCTGAAAGAAAAATGAAGAAAGACTGATGAAAACTTAAAACTTGCAACAACCAATTTGTGTACTTTGAAAGAAAATTAGGGATTATGGTTTACATGATGAATTGATGATGGAATAAAGTGGGTGTGTGAGTTAAATTTTAGTCCAGAAACCCTCCCATATCGTTAAGTCATCCAAATAGTCTATCCATGTTAAATTTCAGTGCATATAGAAAAAGTTTGAAAAAATTTCAACGTTGGCCCCATTCACAGGTCACTGTTACCCGTGTATAGTCCTAATACAATTTATGTTTGGTTCAACAATACACACATCCCCACATCTAGTACTGCAAGGGAATATTTTTATGGTGTTGATTAAGAAATCAACGAAAAAAGGGTATTTTTCATGACAACTATGACATACATACATTGTATATACATTAATGTAGAACTTGAAAGATAAATGAAGAATGGCGACGAATTGTATCCCATGTTTATATTTGAAGATACTTGCGATGAATTAGCTATATTATCGACGGAATTTTTTTGTCGATAGTATAACTAATTCGTCGCAAGATTTTTTACATTCATTTCTCTAGCGATGATATCCTTTCCTTGTCTCTGGTCGACGAATTCCCTTCTTTGTCTCTCTTGCCGACGAAAATGTTTGCATAAGTGATGGGTACTAAATTATCCTTTATTTTCTCCTCTAGTACCTATTCTTGAAGGTTAAAAAGATCAACATCATCTTAGAAGAGAATCCAATATCAATATATTTCTCTACTTCTATAGAGACTACTCTCTCTATGTTTTAAAATATAACTACATGAAACTACACTTAAATGACAAATTCCAACACTTGATGGTTTTAATTAGGATTCATTTCATATTTTGTTTATCAACTTGAAATTAAAATTTGATACTTTGCAAGCTAGTTGTACCTTGAGTCAAATACAAACATGAAATTAGGAATTATTAACATATGTACTTGAACATATGAAAAATAGGGTTTATGGTTTACATGATGATTTGATGATGGAAGAAAGTGGGTGTGTGAGTCAAATTTGAGTCCAGAAACCCTCCCATATCGTTAAGGCATGCGAATATTCTATACATGTCAAATTTAAGTGCATATAGAAACAATTTGAAAAAATTTCAACATTGGCCCCATTCATACGTCACTTTTGCCCATGTCTAGTCCTAGAACAATTTCCATTCCTTGTTCCTTGTAAAATTCGTTCGACAGTACACACGTCCCTGCATCTAGTACTGCAAGGGAGTATTTTTATGGTGTTGATTAAGAAATCAACCTAAAAGAGGGAATTTTCATCACAACTATGACACAGATACATTGTATATACATTAATGAAGAACCTGAAAGAAAAATGAAGAAAGAATGATGCAAACTTAAAACTTGCATCAACCAATTTCTGTACTTTGAAAGTAAAATAGAGTTTCAATGAAAATTCTATAGAAATGAAAAACACATTCATCAAAACTTTGTTGATGCAATACTATGACAACAATATTGATGACATCTACGATCATGATGGTATAAAAATGAAAGAGATTCTCTTGGTTTCAAGAATAATTTATCCTCTACTGAACAAGGCCAACCACGTGAAGGTGGAAGCTCATATGGTCCCTCCCCTCCCCCTCACATCACTCTCAATTGATCCCAAATACCCAATCTATAAAATCGAAAATAATCGAAAGAAACATCCTATTAAGATTCATGCATAGAAACTACAAAAACAAAAATTAATGAAGGTGCATGAAATTGTGTTTGTAAATGATATTTATAGTTTACCATGTACTGTAGTATATTGGCAACTATTTTCAGGTTTCACATAATAATTAAACAACATGTAACATAGGATACAAAAACGTCGCATAAAACTTAAAAACATGTAATTAACCCATGACATTATATGTAAATTATTTTAAGATAATAATTCATACAAATTAAAATATATAGTCACGTACCTAATCCAACCTCAAAATCTGTGTAATCATCCTTATTCTGTATCTTGATCTTATTCATCAAACTTGACATATGTATCATCACCCGGTTCAAAAACGGTGTTGAAAGGATTGACGATATCATCATCGTCATCAATGTCATTTTCGAGCATATTTTCATCGACATCATCATCAAGAATTGCAATATTGTCTCCTATGCCTGGATCATGATCTTCTTCGTCTTCTTCATATTTTGACCCTGCATAATCTTCCGGCTCTGTCTGATCTGGTGAATCATCTTCTTGATCTTCAATATCATCTTTTTGTTGTAAATGAGTATACTTAATTGGGATTCCTCTTGGGTCATATCTAACAACAAATGACCAATCCCTCTCACCCGGAACATTTGGGTAAAAGACCTGTTCACATTGGCTTGGAAAAACATAGCGATCATGTCCTCTTTCAAACACTGTTGTTTTACTCATTAGAAATCCATTGGCATGTTGAATAACAGTTCTTTCCTCATCACGTTCATGCATTCGTAACGTATACCATTTGACATCGAACATAACTAATTTGAAGGAATTAAAGTCACACTCAAGTATATCATTTAAATACTCATAATATATATTTTTAGATTCTCGGGGATGTCTGTCACTCCTAGAGGAAACATTAGTGACTTGGAATATTGCAGTTATCCTACTATCAAAAGTTTTCCTGGTTTCATCCAATTGTTTGATGCGGAATTTATGACCATTGCACCACATATCCTTTTTGTGTTTCAACTGCAATATGCAAGATATGTAAAATATGCATTGTCAATTAATAAATTAACATATATATTTATATAACTTGGAAAGTATCTGAAAAATACAGTACACATGTAGTCACATTAATATAATATAAAATAACTAAATAATATGGGTGAATTTTCTTACCTGTCCATCTTTCAAACCATATGCTAAATCAATTTCCCTTTGCGTAACATTGGCATCTCCGTTACAATGAGCTTCTCTAACCAATTCAGACAGTCGCTGCCATGATAACCTACCTCCATTATGTTGTTTACATCGTTCAATCCATACATCCATCCAGTCAAGATTGTTTGCAATGTATAAATGCAATGCATCCCACTCTTGAGCAGTTATCAAAAAATCATAATTCACCAATATTAAATATTAGTTATAACGTCAATGAAGGTTATAAATATTAATAATTTATGAAATAAATTATATTTATATATTAATGAGTATGATCATATACACAAAAATTGAAACTTTATATGTATTATTAATATAAATCTCCACAATTATTAATATATTACCTCTCATTTTTTTCATTCTACCTTTGCCCAATATATGCTCCTAATCTTCAAATTTTTTGATGGAGTTTGCATCCCAAATGTGATCCACTGCATGCATAGTTGGTGCTACTAATTTAGGAAGATACTTACTAATATACACCATGGATTGATAAACCATATATCCCTCCACCATAGGACCCTTAGGATGTGCTCTTTGTCTAACCAGTGCCTTCATTGAATTCAAGTGCCTTTCCACCATCCACATTGACCTTGTGTGAATAGGTCCAAAAATTTCAATCTCCTCAACTTGGTGTATGAGGTAGTGTTCTTGTGCATTGAAAAATGTTGGAGTTATATACTTTTTCATTTCACGCATTAGATGATCAATTTCTCTCTTACAATACTTTATATCATCTTCATGGATTTCTTTCAATGAAAACCATCTACATGAGATCATGACACAAGAAAATAACATGTTTCAACATAACATAATATAATATATTACATTACAAGTAAAACACATGTCATTAAGTACAACAATAATTTGAAAGAACGTTTTTCATATAAAACACAACTACTTACYTCATGTATTTTCCAAGATCATATATAACTTGTTTGACCTTGTTGTCAAATTCGTTTGAGAGAGATAGTGGTAGAACATACTGTAACAAAAAAATGAATCGTTATTTGTTTCGACCAAAGCAGACAAAAAAAAAAAAATTAAAAGATGTACAAGGCCAATATATATAAATATGTATACCAAAATTATTACCTTAATGAAGGTATGCCAATCATGTGTTTTTTCCCCACCAAATTCACCTTTCTTCGTTAATATATTATTTATGTTTGAAGAAAAACCCGTGGGAAATTTAATTCTTTGAATGACCTCTTTTACATCATTGATTTGTTGCTCTGTTAATAACCATGGAAGGTTATTTCGGTCTAGTCCATCTGATCTATTTGATCGGATCACACTTCACATTGCATGATTGGCTTCCTGGATGTCAATACAAATTTTGACAATTTTTTCTTTGTCCCTCCTACCATCTATGATTCGCCATAACGTTTTTGTCACATTCTTCTCGATATGCATTATATCAAACAAATGAGCTATTTTAAGCTCCTCATAGTAGGGAAACCTCATGAGTTGAGTGGGATAACATTTCATTCCTCATGGAAGACCATTATTAATACCTTCATGATGGCGACATTCATGAAGCATAAAAGAAATCACAAAAATAATTATCAAATATGGTAAAATAAATTCAATGATTAAAATAAACATTCAAAACATTACATGATATAAGATACATAAAGAAATTGAGTATCTTGATGATTTCTATTATATTCCAACCTCCATAGATGAGGTGTCATTCTTTGTGGTTTTAAACTAGTCTCTTCTTTCCCATTGAAAATATGTTTTTTAGTAGTACGATACCTATTTCTATAGTGGAAAAACCCCCCTATGGACTACACTAGGGTTCTAAAGTGCAGGTAGAGATAACCGTCTAAAGTCTCATACTTTTAACAATTATCTCGACAAAACCCCACATTCATGCATAAAGTACAAAGTATAGGGATCCAATAGTCTTACCTTAAACTCTCCGTCCGGTGTCGATCCCTATGCGTTAGGTCGCTTCTCGACTACAAATCTCCTCCCAAAGTTGACCTGCATTCACCAAAAGACAAAAAAGAAACTACGAACATGCATTCTATGTATGAAATAATGGGTTAGATGTCATAAAAAAATGTAAATCAAACATGAAGATTGAACACATCATATGGCAGGACGGAAAAAGTACTTCTTTATATTAATCCCACAAAGTTACTTACAAAATGAGATCGACGATTGATCCTCGAACCCCATCCTGGGATCGTCTTCACCAAGCTCCAGCTTCTTCCATGTATCCTTCTTCTCTCACACTTCTCTCTAGAGAATGGGCATAGGCTTATGGATGAGGAAAAATGAAAGAATAGGGAATTTTGGCTCAAAACTCACAATGTGGCTGCAAATTCTTGGGGCAAGGGGGGAAAGCAAAATGGGCAGAGTTTCACTGTTGCTATGTTTCTCCTTGGAATGAGACCCCAAAACCTCTTTTTATATGAAAAAAATATGGTTATTCAGTTGGGTGACAGGCTATATGCGGTCGATTGGCTAGGAAACTACCCAATAGCCCGTAATCTCAACGAATCCCTTGCAATTTTTTTATTTTTTGCAACTTTTGTGGGTATACGCAGGCTGTAATGGTACAACTATCATACGTACATGGGATATAGTGGTGCAGATAGCATACATACGTAGGAAGTATTGGTGCAGGGCATGTACATATTCAAAAATTATGTTTTTAAGAAGAGTTGTTCTGTATTGGCTTGGCAAAAATAGTAAGTAAGATGGCCTGATGCCAGGTCTGCATGTGTGGTGCAGTTTAGGGTTATAACAGATGCCCCCTAATGTGTGAGTTCATAATATCATCTGATGGCCGAAATACATTACAAATATTTACCAAAGTACGAAGCAAGTGAGCTCAGGACCGGAGTTCGGGAGGTGCCATCTGCAAAAGAAAAATTGTCTCACCGAGGCGGGCATCCCCATACTCGGAATGAAATAAATCATGGCTGCCAATCAAATACAATGCATTTCCATGTCATATAACTATATAAAGTGTAGCCACAAGCAATACACAACATATCAACATCTCAAAATCAAAATATATACATGTATAATATCCATCTTCAAGAAGCCAACGACGCTTGATGGCTAGAGATGAGGTCTTCACAGCTCGAGCAAAAACTTCAAGATCTTCAAAACTCAGGTAGGAGTGCAATGTGAGTGTACAGCTTCACTACCCAGAGGTCTTTGATGGCTCATCAAGGAACATACAAGAGGATTTCGATGATTAGGCAAAGAACTTCATTGATTTCAAACAAGGACTTGATTGGACTTTAGGGATGGTTGGGCATGAGGTCAAGAGACAAAATGCAGAAAGGCCGACTCAAGTTGGGTAAAAATTCCCTTGGACAATAGAATGACTGATGATCAGACTCAGACAATATGACATTGACATAAGTTTATGATGCAGGAGGCAACGCAAACTCTCCATATGTTTGGAAGAATAACCAAATGGAGGAGGACACAGCTTTATGTTACGAGAACAACTTCCTAAGGTCATATTAAATCCCAAAGCTTGAAAAACAAACAAAAGGATGTGCTTTGTCCAAGGGCGACTCATTGTGCTTCCATAAAAAGAAAATACTTTTCCCATCCTCTTTTTGGGGTATATTTGATTTTTTTGTCTTTTTCAATATTTTGAAAACTTGAAAAAGAATAAAAGAATGCTACGTTACAAAGGAGGAACGAGTGTCGCAAGCATACTAGTTCCAAGTGCAAGGAACACACTAATGATCAGAGCAAGGAGACATGTGTAGGGAAAGGACACTCGGGAAAATTCCTCCATGGGTCATGGTGTCAAGATGCAAAGGCAAAGTGCTACAATGCTTGCATATAAAGCATGCTTCAAAGGTTCAGTTGAAAGAAAGATGGAGCCGACATTAGGCCAAAGATGCAGGAATGAAAATGCGATTGATAAGACACATTGATAATTCCCTTCAATGAATTTTTAAACGAGCCCAGAGAAGGTAAGCTCGATGGTTTTTCATTTTTAGAGAGTCTGAAAAAGGGAAAAAGAAGACTCCACCGGGGTACCTTTTTCGAAGATAGTCTAGTCTTCTCGAAAAAGGGATAAACTAGCACCGGAAAGACATCTATTCGAAACCATTTTAATGAGTGTGACACATACAAGATCACTCGAAAATCTTTTCAATTTTAAGGAGTCTGAAAAGAGCTTAACTATGGACTCGCTGCCTTTTTTCTAGATTTAGTCTCCTTAGCTCGAAAAAGTATAAAATCTACTAAAGAGAACTCTCCCGGTGAGACAAATCTATCGAGGTGTACCTTTTTCCTCTTTAATCTACAATCCGGAAAAAGGGGTCCACTCATGCCAGTAGATGTTTTTTCTGAACCAATTAGCGATTGTGAAATAACAAGTTCACTCGACGATCTTTTCACTTTTAAGGAGTCTGAAAAGAGCTTGACTATGGACTCCGTAATGGATGTTCTTATGGACCGGTTTAACGAGTGTGAAGAAACAATCTCACTCAATGATGTTTTCAATTTTAGGGAGTCTGAAAATATATTAACTATGGACTCCGTGGGAGTTCCTTTTTCGTAAATTTAGTCCCTCAAGCCCGAAAAAGGGTTAAATGCAAGATACCAGATATATAAAATATGCAGAACAGAAATGAAATGCTAGAAATGACAGAATGACAGTAAAATATCCAGCATAATCTTCACAATACACAGAAATGATATACGAAATAGCAACAGAAATAACACTTTGATTCAAA
>JASDQU010504078.1:36834-54754 GCA_032191745.1 Picea mariana | reverse complement strand
TCATATATGCTAAACAAAATTGAGTAAGATTCCCATCTGATTCTACAAGAGCAAAGGGGATCTTAGAGTTGATACACAGTGATGTGTTTGGACCTGTTCCTGTTCCATCCCTAGGTAAATCTTCGTATAATGTTTCATTCATAGGTGATTTCTCAAGGAACATATGGATTTATTTGATTATAAATACATCTGAGGTATTTGATAAATTTAAAGAGTTTAAGGCTCTGGTAGAAAATTAGACAGAGAAGAAAATAAAGGTATTGAGAACAGATAATGGTGGACAATTCTACGGAAATGAATTTGAAGAATTTTGTAAGAAGTGTGGTATAGCAAGGCAGAAGACTACTCCATACACTCCTCAATAGAATGGAGTTGCAGAAAGGATGAATATGACATTGATGGAAAAATCAAGGAGCATGCTCAACGATGCCGAGTTAGGATAGGAATTATGGGCAGAGGCAGTGGGTACAACATGTTACCTGGTCAATCGATCGCCTTCATCAGCGTTGGATGATAAAAGTCCACATGAGGTATGGTCTTGAAAGAAACCCTCTCTTCAACTTCTTAGAGTGTTTGGATGTGATGCTTATGTACATGTTCCAAAAGAAAATTGGAGTAAGCTGGATAAAAGGTTGAAAAGTGTAGCTTTATTGGTTATAAAGATGGTGTGAAAGGTTATAAGATTTGGAAAATAGAGCTTGAGTTGGATAATGCAAAATATGAATCATATGAAGAAGATGAAGCAACAGAAGAAGGAGAACCTCATACCCCAGTATTGAGGAGATCAGTGAGAGATAGAAGGAAACCAGAAAGGTACATTCCACCTAATTTTTGTTCCAATTTTGCTTAATCTATTACTGATGATGATCCCAGAAATGTCAGGGAAGCAGTGAATTCAGAGGATAGTAAACTTTGGAAGAAGGCCATGGTTGAAGAAATGGATGCCTTGGATAAGAATGAGGCATGAGATGTAGTTGAGTTGCCAGCTGGAAGAAAATATGTTGGTAGAAAATGGTTGTTTAAGAATAAGTTTAATGCATAAGGTAAAGTGGAGAAATACAAAGCTCGGTTAGTAGCAAAATGTTATTCCCAGGCAGAGGGAATTGACTTTGGTGAGATTTTTTATCCTGTTGCTAAGTTAACTTCTATTAGATTTCTTTTATCTATTGTTGTTGCTTTTGATATTGAAGTGGAATAGATGGATGTGAAGACAACATTCCTACATGGGGATCTGGAAGAATAAATCTACATGAAGCAGCCAGAAGGCTTTGTAGTGAAGGGAAAGAAAGAGTTAGTCTGTAAGCTAAAGTCACTATATGGTCTGAAGCAATCACCTAGGATGTGGTACCAAAATTTTGACACATACATCCTTGGATTGATATTTGTTAGAAGTAGGGCTGATCATTGTGTATATTCCAAGGAAGTTGGTAATCACTTCATTTACGTAGTGTTGTATGTTGATGACATGTTGGTAGGAAATAACATGGATGTTATTAAGGAGGTGAAATTGTAGCTATCCTCCAAATTTGACATGAAGGATCTCGGTGCTGCTAAATTCATTCTAGGAATGGAGATTAAAAGAGATTATGCAAACAAGAAAATCTGGTTGAATAAGAGAAAATATGTTGAGACGATATTGCAGAGGTTTAATATGCATGGAAGTTAACCAGTCAAGGTTCCTATTCCTATAGGTGTAAATTTATCTGTAGATCAGTGTCCCAAGACACAGGAAGAAGAAGAGGACATGTCCCATGTTTTGTATGCTAGTGCAATTGGTAGTTTGATGTATGAAATGGTCTGTACTAGACCGGACATTGCACATGCAGTGGGAGTTTTGAGCAGGTATATGTCAAAACTAGAGAAGGAGCATTGGAGAGAAGTAAAGAGGGTCTTCAGGTATCTTCGTGGCACTACCAGTTATGGATTGTGCTACCAAGGAAGACCAGGATTAGACAGAGTGGTGGACATACATGGTTTTGTTGATGCAGACTGGTCTGAAGATCTAGATCTCAGAATATCTACAAGTGGGTATGTGTTTAATCTATTTGGAGGAGAAATCAGTTGGATGAGAAAAAAATAGGTTGTAATGGCACTCTCAACTACAGAAGTTGAATACATGGCAACCACTCATGCAAGTAAGGAAGCAATATTATTACAGAGATTATGTTTAGGTATTGGGTTGGTACAACAAGTAGTGAAATTAGATTGTGACAGTCAGAGTGCAATATTCCTGGCAAAGAACCCAACTTATCATTTGAAGACAAAGCATATTGATGTTTAGTATCACTTTGTGAGAGAAATGGTGGAACAAAAGAAGGTGTTATTGGAAAAGGTTGACACTTTGAAGAATGTTGCAGATTCATTGACAAATTCTATGAGCATAGAAAATTTCTCCTTGTGTAGAGTAACAATGGGCATTACTACCCTAGATTGTTGACTATATAATCCCGTGGGCCCCTGGATGCAAAGAAAACAACAAGTGGGAGAATGTTGGGTATATGTTATATTCTTTTCATGTATGTGTGTGGGCACGTCAGATTCGACAACTATGTTTGACAATCCCTCTAGTAGTGGTCTTTTTGTCATGTGCGTCAGGTGCTTCCTACGGGGGTCCCAGGGGGGGCCAGGTATGTCCCCCCCTAGTTACGCGCAACATTCGGCACTGGGTGACAACCCAGGGAAGCACCCCAAAATTTCTTTTTGGGCGGTTTTTGCTATTTTTAGCGGTTTTATAAATTAATCTCGGATTAAGGGATTAGGGTTTTGGTATCTACAGAATATCTAAAAATATTGTATATTGTATGGTGAATGGTGAAATTAATATAATGAAGAGTTGAAAGGTTTTCCCTGGTTGAGGGTTTTCGGTATAAATCTCTGTGTACTATGTGTATGAGCCATTGATTAATTTATGTTTTGCTTAAGAATCTATATGCATTTCTTTACGTCAAAGGTTTAAAACTTACAAGAACCCTAGTGTAGTCTGTAGGGAGGTTTTCCCACTATAGAAATGTTTCACGGTTAAGTGCTTCGGCCCATATTCTCTATGGTAGTGACTTTGCATGCATCATGCAAGATGCCATCTCCTTTAGATAATGGTTTTTCTGCTCAACAACTATGTTTTGTTGTGGAGTATAGGGAACTGTATGCTGCAACTGAATCCCTGCCTCATGGAAAAGATTATGGATCTCATGATTTACATACTCTCCCTCATTATCAGTTTGGAGGACTTTGATCTTCTTTACCTATTGTCTCAAACAAGGCTTTGAAATCTTTGAGGTCTTGAAATACCTCAGATTTTTTCCTGAGAAAGTAGATCCAAGTAAAACATGAGAAATCATCAACAAAAATGAGAACAAACCTTGCTTTGCTGATGGATGGATGCGGAAAGGGACCCATAAGGTCACTTTGAATCAAATCCAAAGGTGCAGAAGCTCGCTGAGACTTTCCTTTGTCGAATTTGTCTTGAGGGTGTTTTCCGAGAACACATCCCTCACATACTCCCTTGGAGAAATGGATGTCTGGTATACCATCAACTAACCTGTGCTTGCTAGGTTGTTGCATGTATATGAAATTCAAATGTCCAAACCTTTCGTGCCATATCCTACTACTTTCATCAGCATGAGTAAGCAATAAAGCAGAATCAGGTTCAATGAATTCAGAAAATGTATACAATATAGACTGATGATTTACCTCACTGGTAGCAACCCTGGAGTTGGTTTGCTTGTCATAGATGTGCACAGAATTTGGTGTGAATATGACTTTATTGCTGGTGCCAGAATTTCTGATATGATACATGGAGAGAAGGTTGATAGAAATTTTGGGAAGATGCAGCACATTCTCGAAGCTTCCATTGGTGAGTTCAATTCTTCCATTCTTTCTCTCCTTCTTCTTGTTTCTCAAACTCTCTCTGAAAATGTGTGTATTATTGTTTAGCTAGATCTATTCTGTGTAGGTTCAACACATTTACATGGATGCGATCTCCAAGGTTGTTTTTCTGAAGTATTTGAGACATCATATCTATTTGTTTTTGTATGCATGTGGATTCTGAATGGAATCCTTTGTGACAGTACATGCATTTCTCTCATTTTCTTCACTTTTCTCCTTTGGATCTGGAGGCATCGGTGAAGTATTTTGTGTACCCTTCCTTCTTCAGATGTGCATGAGCTTTCCATTTATCTTTATATTTAGATTTCTGATATTTGTGGCTACCATCATGCACAGTAAGTGCATGCTCCCTTAGGCCTTTGATTGTGCCCATGTTGATGAGCTTGATTTTCTTTTGTGTCACGGATTTGATAAAATCCTCAAGAGAAGGCATCTTCCAGGTGGCTCCAGAGGTGAATCTGACATAATAGCATGTGGATACGAATACAGAGAATTCAGTACCAAGCTTGGAGAGAATGGTGAGAACCATTTTTTTCTCCTCCTTCGATTTATCAACCCCGCAAGCTTTGAGTTGCGATAGTAAATCCTTGAATTTGTAAAGAAATATTGGATATTGTCGAAGATTTTTGGATCCAATGTGAGCAAATCCACCTCCAACATGTGTGCCATCATCTCATCCTATTTTCCAAATATCCCTTCCAATATGGTCCAGGCTTCATTGGGAGTCTTACAGGAAGATACGTGAAAAAGGAGATCGGGAGAAATAAGACTGCAAATTGTTCTGTGTGCCTCATCCATGCGATTTAAATGCTTGGATTTTTCTATGGTTGATGTCATTTTTGTATTTGTATTCAAGGTTAACCTGTACAACCATATGGTTCATATATGTATGATTGTTTTCTCCTTCCATGCAAAATAGTTGTAAGGTGTAAGAATGAATTCTTTTTGGGAATCCATCTTTCTGTTGTCTTCAATCTTTTGTACCTGCAAATTTTTTTGGTGTAGTTTTTTCTTAGCAGTCCGTCGGCTCTAATACCATGTAAATGTGTTGAACCTACACATAATATATATATAAACAACGACACACACATTTTCAGATAGAATAGGAGAAATAAAAAGAAGGAGAGAAAGAATGTAAGAATTCTCATTAACTGTTGTGAATAATGAATAGTTTACCCATGATATACTCTGTATAGCTTAATGAGTTTGCACTGGAGGTGGACCAATGTGCCATAGTGGTGGTATAGAGTGATATGGACACACACCAATAGTTATGGAAGTGAACTACCACCTAGTATAGTCTCTCAGACAGTTACGGGAGTGAAATGCCACCTAGTTGATTAACTAGTCAACTAGTCTTCAGTTAACTGAATGAATAGAGAGTAGTGAGGAGTTAACTCAGGGAATCAATGGTAATGCACCAGTTTGGTGATGATACCAAGGCAAGGTAGAATTATCATGGTGATGATCCCAATGTTTCATGGTGATAAAACCAATGCAACATCTAAACTCAACTCAACTAGTCAAACTGAAGTGTCAACTGAAAGAGAATATTCTCCGGGTGGAATATTCTCCCCTAAAATATAGGAGACTGGATAATGACTAATTATAATTAATAAACAAGGGAAAAAATTAGGAAAAATAAATCCTAGGTGTGTGTGAAGTAACTCCAATAGAATTATATATGTGTACTTTTTGATTGGACCTCCCATCATGGGAATTAGGGGTGATTTACACCCCTATACGGATGGGGCGAAGGATGTGGACTAGTTGGTTGGACAATATTTTCATGGCTCTTAGGGGAAGTATAGTGGCTCAATCCTCATTGACCAAATATAATATCCGGGGACCATGGAGGTGGCCAATATAGTGGTGAGGATCCTAGAATCTTGAGGGACTCATCACATCATGGGTGGTTGGATATTGATAGTGGAGTGGGGGATCCATGGTCAATGCTATAAATGGGCCTCCATGCTACAAGAGGTGATTCTTAATTGGATAACCTATTGTTTCCATCGTGCTAATGGGTATTTTTCATTTAGGTCTCTTATTTTCTATTTTTTTTATGAGAGATTCTCCCATGCCTTGGCCATAATAGGTGATCCAATATGGGGGTCCTCATGAGTCAAGGATGTGATATTGGGGGGAAATTATGTCTAGGATAGCAGTGGAGTGACGTAGGTTAGTATCTCACCCATATTTTGTTTACTTGGTGACAATAGGTGCCCCAAGTTATCCTAGAGTTCCCTTATGTCAGAATGGACTTACATGGCGATCCCAAGTTATCATTGTCTCTAGGGGAGGGTTGCAGACCTATGGGTAAGTAATTCTATTTTTTAATCTGGTACTAGCATAGTTTGACTTAACTAGAACGTGTTTCTTGCATTGGCTTTTTTATGAATGAGACTAATAATGTACATGTTTTTGTATGCATATATGGGGATGGTTGGACCACTTGGGGTCCAAACTATTCCTAGAGTTATGGAAATAGGATGATTCGATGGGTGTCATGAACATGAGGCAAGAAAAACAACTTAGCGACCATGTATAGACATCAAGATGGAGGTGGAGTAGCACAAAATAATTGACTTGCAACATTTCCTAGACTTGGTTTTATGTGGTGTGATCAAGGAGGGATGGAAGAACCTTAGTGATGAGTTTATAGATTCTTGTGTTGGTATATTCATAGAGTCACATAGCCTTATGATGAGGGATAGTGGATGGTAAAACTATTTGAGCATAGGTTGGAAATTGCACAAGTGGAGCTAGAGGTGCTCCTCCCATAGGTGGAGCTAGTTTGTCTCCCCTCACGAGGATATTTTGTAGATAGAGACTTCATTCCCACCATAGTAGTGGTTATTTTATGTTGTATGGGCGTGGAAAAACTTTTGTATTGTCTATACCCATTTTTTTGTGATGTAACCCAGTGGGGGATGATCTTGAGGATTCCCATTCCATTTTCTGGAACTTATATGTATATACATGATTTTTTCCCTTGATGTCTATGTGTATGTGTGATGGATATGTAAATCATCATCGATTTTTGGCATGCATTATGGTTATGATGATAAATTCTATGTAATATTCTATTTTCTTTCTTATGTGCATGAATGTTTTAATGTGATAAATTCCAATCTAAGACTTTATTTGCAATATTATCTACAAATTGATTGTGGCTTCTAGGAATGTTTATGAATGTAATGGTATCAAAATTCCTTGAATTTTTTTTTAACTTGTAAATGCTTTTTAAAAAGACATGGATCATGAACAAAATAAATATTGTTCAACTATTCTAGTTGGAAAACGAGATGGACATTGATGTGTTAGATATGATAGTGTGTTGCATCAACAATCAATATGATCATGTTAGCATACTCATATTGTTTTTCAATGGTAGGTCCTATACATATGCCACTTGAAATTAGAAGTGTATGGGAGGGTGAATACATAGCCCATGTCATGAAAGCTAAATTCCATGTCTAATGATTAACATTATCGACAAAACTAATGTGGCATGCCAGTGAATGAATAATTTGGATAAACAAAGAAAGTTAATCATTGAGAGTAAAAAATCATATAAAATAGAAAATTAGTGATTGAAGGTGTGAGGGTGCACCTGCCGGTCATAGAGGACTTTGGAGAATTTTTTCATGGATTTTTTATTTTGAATTGAGGTGTGGTGATTTTCGTCAATTTAATCCAATGTGACTAATATTTTTTCTAATGACGTAGTGTTAGGGAGAAGTTTGAAAACCATTAAAAGGGTTGGTATTTCACATATGATGGGTAAAACTAATTTGACCCCATGAATGAGGTAGAAAGGTGTAAAACCCATGGAAATTTTAATACATGTTTTGTAGGCCCATAGTGTTGAGAAAATCATGTGATTTCAGTTGGATTCATGTTCATCCACTACATGTTATTGCATGTTTTTGAGGACCTTGTTGATACCCTCAATCTGGCCACTACACTGTGGATAGTAAGATGACATAAATTCATGCATGAATCCCAAGTGTAATTATAACTCTTGGAATACTACATTATTGAAATATTTTCCATGGTAGGAAAACAATTTCTTGGGGACAAAGCTGAGTGATGACCTGCTTATAAAAGAATTAAGTGGTTGTCTTGGCATTTTTGTTATAAGTTGGCATGACCTCGATCCATTTTGTGAATTAATTAACAATCTCAATGATGTAATTTTGTATACCACCATTTTTTCGGTTACAGGTCATGAAGTCAATCCCCCATTTGAAAAACGGGTCAATTGTGATGTCCTATTATAGCAGATCTAGTAGGGATCATGACTTGGATGTGAATATTGGGAACTTTCCAAACAATTTAACCACATGGAGGGAATCATGGAAGACGAAAGTCCAAAAATAACATACATGAATTATTTTCTGGGTGGTATATATTCATGATAAATTTCCACCACATGTGCCACTATGCCAATTATTTGAGACTCTTTCTACTTCTTCATGAGTGAGACATTGATCAAAAATGGTGTCCACTACTTGTTGGTAAAAGACATTTGTAATGAGTAGGCATCAAGGGGATTAATGCCAAATGTGTCAATGATAATCTCATGAAATATGTTTACCAAATTTATACATGCATAGAAAGGTCATGATATCACCAAACCATGAAGATATGGTGAAGAGATGTTTATTGGGGAAGTTATCATTCAATGGTGGGTCCAATATATTGGATGGGATATTAGTTATGAAATTTTATATAACTAATGATTTTTTATCTTCAAGGTAAAAAATTATAGGTTGAATTCCTAGAGGATAATGATCCAATTAGAAAACTTACCATTAATAATTGAACAACCTAGAAGATACTAGATAGGGTTAAAAGTTTCTAAAACTTTTGTTATTCGAAGAAAAATGTAATGCCACAATTTTTGAACTAAATGGACAACAACTAAGCCTAGTTTTTCTTCATGATTATAATTGAGAAGGGGTCCAAGCAAGTTTTTTTATCGCATAGTAAATGACATGTTTGTATCCATATTCCCCCTTCTAGACTAACACTCCAATGATGGTGGCAACGAAGGTGGATAAGTAAGGGATAAAATCCTAATTGAAGTCTAGGGGGTTTATTAATGAGGCATTTGAGAGTGCCTATTTTAATGCATTGAAATATTGTTGTGCTCTATCATCCCATTGGAAAGGGATGTATTGACACAACAATATTAAAAATCCATGGGATAAAGTCACATAATCAAGGACAAAGTGACATAGAAAGTTGGATTTTCCTATTGGCTTTGTAACTACTAAAATGTTCATAAAGGGGAAATATCATTGATGGATTGGAATTTTAAGGGGTACACCATGATACCTTGCTGGGAGATGATGAATCCTAATAAGTAATTGGTGGTGATTCATAAGACACATTTGAGGGGGTTAAAGTGGATGATGTACTTAAGGCACCATGAGAAAACAATGCATAGGTATTTTAGGTGTTGTGATTATTTATTTGATTGAGTGGTGAGATTGTCAAGGTAAACTAAGATAATGTGGTCCAAATCATGAAAGGCATATGAAAATGTGTGTTGGAATTTGGCTCCAACATTTTTGAGACCAAAAGGTGTAACATGGTAGGAAAAGGTACCCCAAGGTGTGGTGAACACAATTTTGTACTAATATGCATGGTAGATTTAGATTTGATGGTACCCTAAAAACCCATCCATAAGGGAGAAGGCCTCATGCCTTGCACATTCATTTATGAATTGGTCAATGAAAGGGGTTGGAAATTTTTCTTTGGGGCAAGGGTGGTTCGAGTCATGAAAATCAATGAAAATGAAAATAATTACCTATATTTTGTATATAGGGACTAGGTTGGATACCCATGAGGTATATGCTATTGGGTAAATGAATATAGATTTACAAATTTCATCCATATCCACTTTTATGGCCATAGAGTTTAAGAGGTGGAGATGCATTTGTTTCTATTGGACATGGGGTGCATCGGGCCATGTGTTGATGTGATGCTCAACAATGGAAGGATATAGTATAGGAATTTATGAATAAGACAAAAAAAAGACATAATGAAACTCTCAAAAGGACCTTTTCTTGAGTTGGAAATTCTTACATAAATCTAGGCAATCTTGATACCACAATGAATCATTATTACACACAAATTTATTTAATACACTTGGTTCCTCTTGTACTTGTTGAATGATATTTCTTCCATTCTATCCTTTCTTCTTCCACCCAATCAAATTGTGGAATGGAAATAACACAGAGTAAGCCTTTTGTGTCTTATTCTTTCCTATAAAGTTCATATACCACCACATTTTGTTTTCCTTTTTTGTAGATAATTTCAAAGTCATAACCTAGCATCTTTGTAACCCATTTTCATTTCTCTTTGAAGATGACTATTTTTCCAAGAAGCGATTCAAACTATCATGATCTATTTTTACTTTTAAGAGTATTCCTATTAGGTAAGGGTGTCATTTCTTAACTACATGTAATATGGATAACAATTCCTTTTCATAAATGGTTTTGAGTAATTTCTTTCCTTTAATCCAACTTCTTTTAGAGGCAAGGTCCCTTCCCTCCTGCATTAAAATTTCACCAATACATTCCCCAAGGAATCACACTCCACAATAAAGTTTTTGTGAAGTCAAGAATGGATAAGATAGAATTTATACACATAGCCTCAATTTTTTCAAAATATTTGGTTTTTTCATGAGTATAATAAAATGCCTTGTTTTTTAATAATGTTGTTGGAGGTGTTTATATTTGACCATAATTCTTGAAAAACTTGTGGTAATATCCCATTGATTCTAAGAATCCCCTAAGATTCTTCAAGGTATTGGAAATTTTCCATTCCATCATAGCTTTAATTTTGTTAGGGTCAACTTTGAAACCTTCATGAGATATAATATGACCCAAATATTCCACTTCCTAAACTCCAAAGGAACATATAGAAGGATTTGCATATAGTTGTTTATATTCTAATAGATTTAATATTGTAGTGAACCAATCCAATTCATACTACACACATCCAAAATATTTGGAACGATATAAACAAATCCATATCGATAACATAATAATTGAATAAGAATGTATAAATATAAGATATGCGATTTTTACAATGAGAATGAGGGCTTGTATATATACCCATGCAGGGGTTCCCTTTTGTGAAGAGATATGACCCTTCATTATGAGGTGTCTCTTCATTAGTAATAATTAATTATTGATTTATTGGTTATTCAATTATATCTATATTTTTTTACTTTTTATTACACTACCTCCCCCCTTTGAAATGCTTTTTCCTCGAAGAATAATTATGGAAGGGATTTATGTCTTTTCCTAGCTTGTGTTGTAATCACATAATTTTGGGTTCTTGATGTTGTTATGGCGTATGATATGAGATGATATGAAATTATAAGTGCTGAGTAGAATTGACAAACTGTAAAAGGATCCAACCATCCTAAATTGATCCTTTTTGGAATGTTGTGCTTATATGATTCCCAAAATAATTTGTTCTCCATTGTAGTGACATCATCATTCTTCGAATGATAAACCAATTGTTTTCCTTATAAGAAAAATTGATAGATTGAATTGTTAATGTATTTTCTTTCATGATTAGGATGTCGATAAGGTGTCTTCGTAGCATGCATTCCCTTTATCGTACCTATAGCATTCTCAAGATTTTATTTTGGTGTTTCATGCACTAGTTTGTTGATAGCTACATTTCTATAAGTAAGTACACCTATAACTTCCATCATTTGTACTCCAACATCCTTATATGAATTTTAATCAACTGGATTGGAGTTTTCTTGAGTCTTGATATTAACCAGATCTGTATTTGTTCCCTTCTCCTTAACTTGGATTTTTTTACTTGAAGATGCTTCCTTCTCGATAAGTTTCTCTAAATTATTTTCCAATGACTTCTTATAATTCTTAAGTTTCTTTATTTGCATAAGTAAGTTTTGATTATGATTCTTTAAGCATGTATGTTCTTAATTTTATGATCTATTAGGACTTTTAATGTCTGGATTTTCAAGTTTCCCATCTTCTAACTTCCTAGTTTGTTCCGATAACTTTTTATTAAGTCTCTTCAAGTGAGAATTTTCTTCATCTTTCTCTAATAATTTCTTTCTGAGATCTTGATTTTCTTGTTCCAACTTCTAAACATGTTGCTTTGTATCCTTTTAATTTTTGATCTGATTAAGTAACTTTTGACTGTGTTCTTTTAAATGAGAAATTTATTGGTCCTTTTCCATTACTTCCTTTTAATACATGTCCTTGAGATCGTTATATTTCTATTGTGAAATATTATTATTTTGGTGAAGTTTGGTTATTGTTTGTTCTAATTCTTTTATGTGTGAGTTCTCCTGATCTTCCAACTTCAATTTTTGGGTACATCGGTTTGTGGCATCTTATAGGAGCGGTGTTTGATGTTCAACTTGCAAGTTGGATTTCATTTCCTTTGATTCTTGAGCTACTTGTTCCTCTTTTTCAATGTCACATTTTCGTTTGAAGGTACTTTCCTTATCTTGATAAATTTTAATCTCCTCAAGTCTCATCATAGTCTTTCTGCTTGTTCATGGAACTTCATATTCTTCATTCCAGTTAGTTTTGTTTGTCAAGAACTTTGACATTCAACTAGAGTAAAATATCTGTAACAATTTGAGCAAATGACATTTTTATTTTTTAAGGATTCTAGACATGTAAACTCCTTTGCAAAAAAAGGATTTTTTTCCAAAAATGTAGAACTTTGTCTAGAATCCATAATTCCAACTCTGTATTAAATAATTAGTTGGTTTACTAATGTTATAATCACTAATTTAGATAAGTGTGGAGTGAATTTTTCATTGATATGATAAACATATAAGTGAATGATGTTTGACGTTTGGATTCATCTTCCAAGGCGTCTCTTGGAATCCCGAGACCATTTCTATAATCTGAATATTCACATTCCATCAAGTTCATAACCCTAATGGATTATGTTTCCAACATTCCCCCCCTTAATATAAAGGGGTGTATGTGAGTCCAAGGAGAGAGCTAAAATATTGAATTGTGCATATAAAATATTGAAGTGGATAGTTGTTGATGGCTAAATGTTCTCTTTGAATATGGTGGTTTTAGGATGACCAAAAACCAAATGGATAGCAGAAGATGATGTATTATACTAAATGGTGGTGGTGGTCTGAGGAAGACCATAAACCAATCTAGTGGTTTACGGATGACCACAAACTTTGGAACTTGGCTCTAGGATCAATGGTTCTCGGAACATTTCCTATTTTAGCTAGAAGTTGGAAGATGATGTCTTTTGCTAATTGGAAGTACACTCAAATGCTAGTTTAAATATGATCATAAAGTATTCTGTAGAATAAGTTGACAATATTATACCAAGTGGAGGCTTAAGGAAAAACACAAATTGTTGTCTAGTAGAAGCTGTAAGTCTTCTACTAAATTGTGGTTTAAGGAAAACCATAAACCAAATCATGCTCTTTTGTCACACTCACTTGTTACTGCTTGATTGATAAGACTTCGAAACTTAAATACTAACTGCCAATCACAGATATTGTCCCCCCCCCGCTAGGGACATGGTGAGAAGATGAAAAACCTTTCAGTACAAGATGCATCAATTATTGAGACTGAATTCTTCAATATGAAGGATATATCTTCTTGAATATTGATGACCATTTATAATAAATGATACATCCATAGTGCTTATGTACTCTTGTAGGTTTCTTGCATTTAGAAAATCTATTTGAAGGATGAGTGTGCTTTCCACAATGTTCTCAAGGATGAAGATTGAAGCATTGATCTTCCATGTGGCCAACTCACTGAAAATGTTGGCATTTAGGAATCTTCTCTTGAATTGGAGTAGGTGAATATGAACCTTCTTGAAGCAATCCAACACTATAGAAATGGATCAGTTTGGTATAATCTGACATATGAAAGGTGAATTCATTTTCATATTCGATATTGGTTTTGTGTTTATTGATTTTGATTTCTTCCCAAGGTCTGATGATTGGCTTGGAAAGAGGAATTTGAACTTTATCTATACTTGAATATAAAGTTGGCTCACTGAATTGCTTATATATTGGTTGTTCATCATCATCTTCAAAAATATAATTTCTCTAAACAAGGATATGTTCAAAATGATGATTTGTTTTTTGTATTTCTTCTTGTTGGAGTTGTGATTCAAGATGGAGAAATTTGATTTTTTCCTACGAATATTGTAAATAGGTTAGAACATCGATGATAGTAGCTATGTCAGTTGTGACTTTATTTTCCATAGAAGAGAGTATTAGAGTGTTCAATAACTATAATAATTCATTAATTTGAGCCATAGCTTATAAATCATATGGTTTCTTGCAACTCCACACTTTAACAACCATATCCAAACTCAACAAATAGAGGCCATCGACTTCTACTGAAAATGCACCCATTTACAATGCAAATTAAATTCAATGAGTACAAGTAAACTCACAAAGCTTCATGCACTTGTTTTTATGTGATGCCACTGGTAATTTTAATGTTGTATCTTGTCTCATGGGCTTCGAAGAGCTCTGGAAACACAATAAAGGAAAACCTCTAGTCAACCATCTCTGTAATATTTGTGTGGGTGTAATATATGCTATCTATCCCTTAATGTTTGGTTGTAATTAAGGTTGCTGAGGCGTATTCCAAATTTTAGTGAGTGTATTGCATAGTGAAAGGCTCTTAAGTTGTTAAAATATCCATCACAATAAGGTAGGGTTTTTGTTTTAATGTCTTCACATGGATTTGTAATCTCATGGAAGCATGTGAATGAGAAAATAAATACATAATATCTCAATGATGTTGTATTCCCTCCTCTAGTGGGCCAACACTATTTCTTTCTATTTCAAAAAACCTTCATCAAGCTGCAACCTTAAGTACTATATGGCATCGCTTAGTTCACATGCTGCAAGTGAATTATTTTTCTTTTTTTCGCTAAGAGTTTTCTCCACCAAATTTAACCAAAGTTATGCCAAAGAAACCCACTACATTTCCTAGTAGTGTACCACTTAGCTAAGTTGAACCACAATTGTTACTGGTACCAAAAATAGTCATATCCATGACTCCAACCAATTTGGATTGAATAAGAAAATCGATAATAACAACAATAATAGGTACAAAGCCAAAATTCTAATATCGAAAAGGTGGTACTAATAGGATTTGTGAATGGTTACGAAGATGACTAAGTCGAATTCAAGTACAGGCACCAACTCATACAACCTTATATGGGTTTGATAGTGGTAGTACTTGGTGGTAGGTGGAAGTTGTGTTCATTGATCATCCTAGACTCTTCAAATTAATGACCTCCACATGTTCACTCATGAGCTGAAACAATGTTAGCAGGGGTGTGTCCTCTCAAATCTGATTATGGTAACCACATTCAATATTACCTCTATGTTGAATTTGTCGTAGCTATAATTCACAAAGAGAACCCAAACAATGAAGCTAGAGAGGGTGCCTTCGATCTGAGTGCATTTTTCCTCTAGTGTTTCGAACACTCAAGTCATCACCCCTCTCTCCCAATTGGTTGCTCTCATTTATCGACATTCCTCCCAGTGGTAAAATACGATGCAATGGGTAAGGAATTAATTCATACTCAAAGAAGGAGGTAGAAAACTCTAATAGAGTGAGAGAACAGATTGATTCTAGCAATGACTCCCATGGTTGTGATCTATGTACCTATGGGCATAGAATTGATGAGGAATTTGAGTGAGGGTTGCAATCTCTGTAGTAATGGAGATGAGAGATGAGAGAAGAGGGACAATTGATGGAATTGTTTGGTTTTTTAATCCATTCTTACATGTTTCCTTCTTAATTCTAGGGATTCTAGACCCAGGGTTCATCCAGAGTTGTCAAACAAAAACCCTAGAGCACCATCATATCAATCCTTGGCCAAGGCCAAGGAAGCTCTCACCTAATATGTAGATAGGATCATAGAGACCATAAGGTATTTGGACATCAACGAAGGCTAAACACATGAATATCCATCAGGATTGAAATTCATGCGGCTCATATCCGACAAGTTATTAGGACTAAGAAGTAAAAAAATACACACACATGTACAACTCATACATGATAGACACATAATAGATCAGAACTATCGCATATTTATTAATAATGTCATTTCATCACAATAGAGGCATACGTTTTGCATAATATCTATATCTATATCTATATCTATATATATATATATATATATATATATATATATATATGAAATCCATAGAACTTTGTATCTCCTCTATATAAATCCTTAGCAATACAACACATTGCACAATGCGCCTTATCTCAAGACTCAGACATATAACAAACATAGAAGTATATTCAAAAGAACTACAATATTACAACAGGCTCAGAGAAAGCTCGATACTAAGGAATCAATGAATCTCCTCTAGACATCTATCTAGACCCATTTCTGATATCACTACTCCCTTTTATAACTTTCTCTACTTGGGAGCACTATTTCTTTTTGCTCTGCTCCACTTGCTTGACTAGAAAAATTGACTCACACACTTTTGGCACCTGCCTGCAGTCCATGTATCCTTCAAGAATTGGGGAAATATTAACTACTCTACTGGCTCATTTTTTTTCATCTCTAGGATCCATGGTGTTGTTGGTAGTAATCATTCAAGAGGATTTCCTTATGATTCTTTTCTTGATTCTGACATGTTTCTTCTTCAGTTTTGGTGTGCATCAAAACTGGGACCGGTGCCCATTCAATAATCTTTTAGGACTATTGCGCATGGTCAAAAATCAATCACCCCTTATGCACTTTCTTATGTGCATGCAAAACTTTGGAATGAGCACACAACTTCGTTTTTCCATGTGTACAAAACTGAACCCAAAAATTTGGGTGTCAACATGAATTTAGGAAGAAAGTGTACAAACCCTACTGGGAAGTAGAAAACAAATGCTAGGATTCTATATATTGATTGTGCAAGATACCAGATATATAAAATATGCAGAACAGAAATGAAATGCTAGAAATGACAGAATGACAGTAAAATATCTAGCATAATCTCCACAATACACAGAAATGATATACGAAATAGCAACATAAATACCACTTTGATTCAGATAGAAATGTTCACAGGCCTCTTCGAGGGGGCAACCTCCAGTAGAGCAGTGCTCTATTACAATAATCTCCAAGCTAGGGTTCTCATACCCTCGCCTCTTATTTATACTAAATATGTCTATTAAGAGAAGCATCTAGAGGAAGATCCTTCTAGAAGCAGAAGCTTCTATTAGGTCTTNATTTTATTGAAAGGACTTATTAATATTGACCTTTATTACATCCGAATACATTGATCTACCTATGTGCGGGTTAGGACCTTAACATGTCCGCCCCCTTAAAAACAACCTTGTCCTCAAGGCTTGAGATGTGGAAACTACTGCAGAATGGTAGCTGGTTCCCAAGTGGCATCTGCTGGAGTCATGCCTTTCCACTGTACTAGCACTTCCTTGATGGTTCTCTGACGTAGGCGACACTCACGCTAGTCCAAAACTGCTTCTGGTTGTATCCAAATAGAGCCTTCTTCAACTAACTCTGGAAGGTTGGTTTGAATTTGGCACCTGGTTCCAATCACCTTCTTCAAGCATGAAACATGAAAAACAGGGTGTAGCTTCGACTGACTGGGTAGAGCTAACTGATATGCGACTTGTCCCACATGCTTGAGAACTGTGTAAGGGCCATAGAATTTGGGTGCTAGCTTTTGAGAATGCTCGGACTTGAGGGAAATTTTCTTATATGGTTGCAGTATCAGAAACACTTGATCCCCTTCGGAAAATTGATGTTCAGAGTGACCTTGATCTGCTTGCTGCTTCATTCTATTCTATGCCAGGACCAAGTTCTCTTTAAGGGTACGAAGGATGTCCTCTCGAATGGTAAGTGTTTGGTCAACCGCCTGGACCTTCGAGGTACCTGGTAAGTATGAGAGAACTGAAGGTGGCTTTTGTCCATATACTGCTTCAAAGGGAGTCATGCGAGTGGCTGTATGGTATGTAGTGTTGTACCACCATTTGGC